>CM030369.1:26944814-27102461 GCA_003604175.2 Clonorchis sinensis
CTCGTGTAACTATCGTTCTTTTAAACCTGCAATATTGCTTGGTCGAATGACGGGGCGGCAGGCACTAGCATTCACCTCCATTGTCAATAAGTCTCATGCTTGTTCCTATAGAGATGTAACTAAGTATTTTTCAATTGTTGGGGAGGTTTTAAAATTCAGATTGTGGTTCGCTTCGTTCAAAACTGAGCCCACCAACAGTTGAAAATGTGAGGAAAGCCATTCAGCTGTTTGAGTCCAGACGCAAGTCGATCACCCGACTGATCCGGTTCCCCTGTCTCGAATGTTCTGACCTCTCGACTTCCCCTGTCTAGGCTTGGGCAAACTGGCAGTATCCCAGCCCTCGTGTTTCCCTCTGGTGGCATGGCAGTTAGGCACCGAAAGGGTGCTATGACTGAACGATCCGGTATCCTTCAAAGGCATTCTCCTGGGTAGGATAGAATTTTCTAATTGTAGGCTCCAGAAATCGAATACTCTTGCATATCCGTAATCTACACGTACTAGCGCACTATTGTGAACAAGTGTAACGGTCTTAAGACCCCGTCGTCTAGGTTACTATTAGTGTTTTTTCATCTGACCCAACACGAATGAGGTAAGTTATCACGAGGAGTTAGCGAAAGCAATGATGGTTAGTCGGATTCTGCGAATTGTGAGGTTATTGTTCATCGCTTCATCTTGTTCTTCAGTTGTATCTTCTTCAATGGATATCAGGACTCAACTGTTGCAACGGATGTTGCTTTGCGATTGTCCAAGGCTAAATTATCGGATAAGTCAAGTCCAATTAAGACGACTCCATCGATTTGGCATCACTGCCTTTTTGACGTAATCCTTTTCAAGTTAAATTTTATTAGTTAACCTGGGTCGATGCCACAGAACACTTTTGATGTGATTTCTCCCCAGGGAGAGCAACTACTCTGCGTGACCCCCTTCGGTTCTAGAGGATAGTTGTTTCCCGCGAGAGAGCCCGAGTGAAAAAGCCAGCTCCTTCGAACTTGTCTTCTCGATTACCTTCCTTCTTATTGCACGACTTCCTTCGTGGAAAGGGATGAGTGCTGTTTACCAGAAATTCTGGGGTAAGAATCCTCCTTCAGTTGCACACTGATGTTTACTGATGTGAATGTAACAGTACATCTGAGCATTTCAGGATAGGTCCACTTATCTTACACGATAAAGTATTCATACTAGATTATGTGCTCGATAAGGTAGAGTACCCGTTTGCTGGAAGTCGCCTCTTAAAAACTGATCGACGTTTGATGTACGACGATTGTGCTATATTTGTGTGGATGCAAAGCAGTCACAATGCCGTTCAGTCTGGTGTCACATGCAACGTGTTTCGGTTTCAAATTCATCAATGAAGCCCTAAGCTTGGCACTTCTGATAAATCCTAATAAGGATCACACGCTGTCGCAATTTCTGTGCTGCCAAAAACAGTTTTGGAACAGCAAGAGGTGTTTCAATGTCGGATCTACTCTTTTCGGGCTGAGTCCACAGGGCGCCGCCATTCAACCGGTAACTGGATTGTCATGGCCAACCTCGACCGGAAGCTGCTACAAAAGCAGACCGGTGACCTTGGGGAATCATACTTCCTGATATTGCTTCATCTTCCGTAGAGGTTCATCTACATGCGTCTTGGAAGAAGCTGCTTGACATGGCAGGTGATGAATTCATTTATTGGTTTTGTCCTGAAGGGTTACTAGAGCGGGTCAACGGATGGATATCTGCATCGTTAAGGTCGATGCATTTCTGGGCCGAGCTAGAGACAGCGCTTGTGAAAACTGCTGGCATATACTACCTGACGGTCTGTAAACATGATTCTCACCCTTTGTGACTTCATCAGCGGTTTGAAAATGCGGATGACGGGATGATTACCCAAAGCTCCTTTAAGGCCTTTTACTGAAACTACGACAGGATTTTCGACAACAAACCCGCAATTTTTTTTACAAATAGAGGATTTTTCCATTGGGTGCAACAGATGTATACATATTCCGATTTTAGAATCCGTCAGTTATAATGAAGTACGGCGTCACAAACTAAAAAAGGAAAGGCGAACCATATCCGCCCCTCCCTTCACTGCGTAAATTGAACAAAACTATGTTTATCGAATATGATAAGTCTGCACGTTCCCTCCTCCAGCTTGCCTGTGACACTTAGTTCTCTGAAATGAGTGGTAAGCGTTATTATTACTTACGTCACCTCTTAGGAGGCTGCTGAAGTGGGCTCCCGCTAGACTGATGAAACACGTGGAATCCAATCGTATTAAATATCGAGAGAACGCGCTCTGCTGCACACTAGAGACCGTCAAGATTAAGGTGCAGTTCTACATGGTTTTAATTTGATAGAGCGATGTTGGCCTTGGTAACCGATGACCGGCATTCACAAAACGATGGTGTAACGAAGGTCGTACCAAGGTCGTGGACCATGAAATGTGCAAGTGCCTTTAGAGCTGGATATATCATCACGAAGTAGAATGTAGTTGAGTATGGAACTACTATTCCTGACAGGGTTTTCGAAGGTTCGAAAGGCAAATGACACATCCAGAATAGCTCCTCATGTTTTATTCACCGGAAAACCCTACTGTATCCCCTATGTGTACCGCGGCCTCCGCGGTTATCAACTACCTCTGGATTTCAGTTGTCGCCAGTCTGGACAAGTTGATCGCATAGCAGCTATTTTCTGGCTGATGCGATGATTCTTCCTATTGATAACGACAACAGTCCAGGAAAAGATCCGTTCTGGAACGCAGTCTTTGCATCAAAGCTTGAGTCCTCATTCAGTTCATAGAGCAACCTAAATAGGCCGGATTTAGGGACAACTTGAAATGCAGAGCAATGAAACCTCTCGAACAACTGGAAAAACTGAAGAGACTCGGCAATCACCCTTGCTGTAGGGAAGAGGCTACTTATGAACATTTCGACTTATCATGTTCTTCAATAGCCAATGTATTCCTGAAAGCACAACGCGTGCGCTCAAGCCCCCACATCACTCATGACCGGGAACACGCGTACCCTACCGTCAGGGCAGAACAACTGGCAGGATCGCTTATTTACGTGTTACCAAGCTTTCCCGGTAGAACAATCTCGCAAAATTTTGACCTCAGAAGAATCAGCAGTGGAAGGTACTGAATTCGTATGATGTCTGGTCCAGGACTGTTTTTTTCTTTCTTTTCAGCTGGGCATCGTCGGAAAAGTAAGCTTTGGCCACTGAACCTTCAAGCCCATTGGTTGGTTGGACTTCCGATAAACAAGACTCGAAAAGTGTAATCAGTGGACTTATTTTGGTTGCAAGAGATGTTTATATAGAAGACAAGCAAGACGAACGTTCTCTAGGGTCTTCCATCCTGTATTTTTTTTATTTTGAACCGTCCATGAGAACTTATTTTGCGCATGACAGGACCCGCGAGCGTCCTGGTCCCACCCAAATCCCTCAGACCTCAGATCATAGCATGCATTTTAAGCACCCATCGGGCTTTTGGAACACTATACATTCAAAAGTGGAATGGCTAGTAAGCAGTGTGTTTAAATCACTTTTATAAATGACACAGCACCACTTGCTGTTGGCTGCACGAATGCACTGGTGTTGGTTAGCCCCTCAAACAAAATCCTCTAAGTTTTGTCAAGAATGTGAGTGGATCCCGAAAACCCCGGGAAACTGCGGCTATTTGTCCCTGTTGAACATGAAGGGATTGTGCAGCTGTTCTCTTGGTCAGCAGTTACAAACTGTTTCTCACAAAAACGCGCTCCCACTGACCACACTTCACAGTCTGAAAGGTCACGCCGGTGTAGAACTTGTTTCCAACCCTACGTTTTACTACACTTCGTCCAAATCGGCTAACATCCCGTTCATGTCAGTGTCAAAGCCCTGGACTTTTACGTCTTTCACTGACTACCGCCAATTTTTAAGTAGTAAGAAAAATTTCAGCCTAAATATGTTTCGGCACCAAATGCCGGGAAGCGTTTTGTACTGTTTTTATTCTTGTCTCACGTAACCTGTCAGTGATACACATTCCGGGGATCTAGGATTGAGATCGAAACAACGAATCGCCTCACGGGAATCCAGTCGCGCGTCGGCGACCAGTTGTGGGATCAACATCAACCATGTCACCATACTGAGTTGTCTGTTCAATGGTTGCTGATTTGTTTCATGCTCCCTGGATATTCTGAAACTTCGGCGTGGATAACTGCTGCGCTGTTTTACACTTAGGTGCAAGTTACTTTATGTCAACCTACACATAAAAACACCGTGAATCACCGAGTCATCCTTAGTTCTATTCATCAGCGTTGTTTATCATCCGAGACCCAGTCAGGCAAAGACGAGGAGATCCTCAGAAGCTGTAAACAAAGTCATTTTGAGAACTAAACGCTACCTGAGTTTTCTGTCCGACAACAAACTCCCATTCGGTACCATTTTCAATAGGCAACTGTGGTTGGTTGTTTAGGTCATTGTCAGGAGGATTGATACCATAGGTTTGTTTTTTAAGTTGTTTAGTCTGGTCGCACTAGTGAGAAAATCCTGTGAGTACAGAACAAGGCAGAAATGTTGGTTACGAACTCATATGTCATCATCGGTTATATATATATATATATATATATCGCCAAATGTCCTCTACTGCACCTGGCTAGTGAGCGTGAAACCCTCGAATGGCGCTCCTTTGGTCTGAGTCTGGTTGGGTGGGGAAGAATTTAAGAACCGACATACCGTTTTTCTGGGACTTCGCTACGCTAGATCACACCGAATTTATAAATAAGAACATAGTACTAAAATAAAAATTCTTTTTGGATGCAAACTACATATTTAGGTAGCGATGTTCATTCCACCGCATATGCAGCCCTCCTGAGAAGAGTTTTGTTAAGGCACTTTGTTTCTCACCAGGGATTAGGGCGATCTAAGAGAAACCAGTATTGTTAGTAACTTTTTTAGGCGGATTACCTTCGAGATGACGAAAACCCTAGTAATGAAGAGCACCCAAGTTGTTCGTTGTGGTCATTTTCGTGAGGATTTTTGCATTCTATTTTGTTTAGCTACCAGCTCAAGAAATCTATTTCCACTGATCCTCTAGGGAAATATATTTGTTGACCCTGGTGTGGGAAGATTTTGGAATCCTCAGTGGAGATTTCTTCTAGTAAGTGGAGTCAGTGTATGCTGAAAAGCCGAGGAGCACTGTATAGCTGTTTCATCCTTATTAGGAATCATCAGAACTGCGGATCCCACGAGACTCCAGGATGTCTCTAACCCGCGATCACCCAGCTGGTCGTTTGAACACTTGACCATTTGGCCAAGAGCGGCTCATCGGCACTTTGATTAGCTCTCAATTAAACAGGATATAACATCACTCACGTAATCCACATCACGTGATTATTTGTTGACTGGATCCTAGGGTGACGACTTCAAGGATGGAGATTTCACTCATCTGGTGGAATTATCCCCCCTCTGAGGCACCTATAGATCGATAAACGTGTGAGATGGTTTGTATCATTGTCTTACTAAATCTATGACCAAGGATTAGGCGTTGACGTCTTACGATGCATAATAGCAATCGGATAGTGCAGTTGGAGACGTGGTTGTATTGTGAGCTCAAAAAAAAGACGAGAAAAGATTTTCTTTCCGTGTATCTGTCGCAGTCTTTAATATTCACATATAGTTCTGGGATTATTACCCCTAAATAGTTGACTATTCCGATCAACTTAGTTTATCGATACAGCACTTGTCTAAGTGAACTAGAGATGGGGGCCAAAATGGCTTGTCCTGGGGGGTGCGGGCAAAATGCAGAGTACTATTCTAGCCTGCCTAGAAAACATGGGGTACACGGTTGATTGAGACACTGCATTTTAGATTGTGTACCAAGCTCTACAAAACCGGTTTGAAACAGTCAAGTTGCGTAATCTCGCGAAAGCCGAGTCTATTGTCATTGGACACCACAAACCTGAACTCTGGGCACAGAAGCGATTTGTCCAATCCCTCTAGTTGAACTGGCGCGGAATTTGAGTAATTCAAAACACGTGTTCGTCCAGTCTTCCTTTTTCCAATATCAAAATGGTAGTTTCAACAGCTTAGACTTCTCAGTTGATTTACAACCTGCATTTTGTGGTACGAGAATAAGAACCGTTGAGTGCAGTAGGCGTTCCTGTGTCATCGTTTTGACATATGGGGTGTGTGTCGTTTTTGTTGAAAAATGTCACTGTAAATAATGAGTCGAACTGCTAAGTATGGCGACGAATACACTAATTTTCATATCAATTTGGTTTTCAAGGGAGAATCACCTGAAACTCAGCTGATTCTTTCGTCTACGATATGTGAGTAGTTTACTTTATGCTAAATACCTCCCTTTTCTTAGTCTCGCCGGTAAAGCCGAATGGACCACGTGAAAAGTATTCATAATAATCCAACATATGTTATGGTAACGGTTCAAACGTAAAGTACCTAGTATAGCTGACTTGCTTTCAATCGAGCAAACGATATTCAGCGGATGCTTTGTGGTTCTGATGTGAAACCACTCGCTAGTAGGTTGGCTGAGCAGGCATGATAAGGCGGTTACTGTACAGTTCCTTTCCACAACACAAACCCTGCACAGACTTTTCCCAAACTTTGGGCACTGCACATTATTCGCGTTTTGGAAAGTAAATAGCCCGTAATGATTTTGAAATAAATTTTCATTCCTATGTATTTCACACATCGCACTGATTGCAGTCCACATGAGATACGACACTGAATGCAGCTAGACCTTGAGAATAAGGTAGATGAACAATTCTCCATAGGAGTTCTGTCACGTGATGAGAACCTACCATCTGGTATTCCCTGATTCATGCAATACTACAATGGAACAATGGGCGGTTCCTGTACTTTCGCTTTCTGGTCGACCTTGACTAGTTGCATTTGATCTAGCTTGTGAGATTCACACGCACACCTGTCAGAAGAACAAGGCGTGCACGTGTGAAATAGCATGTGACCTGCAATCTCTGGCCGGAAAAAGAATATTGGTAGACTTAATGAATTAGTTGAACAGAGGCGAAAGGTCGTCATCCCAGTAGAGCTAACGACTTGATTGGTAACCTGGATGGAGGACGCCCACTGCGTGATGCTGTTGACCTCACATAAAGCAACAGTTTATTGTGGTGTTCAGTTTCTAGAAAGTGCTCATCAGATGCTTGCGAAATCACTGCAGATGGAGCTTTTTGTCCCCGTTCTCGTTGAAGTTTAATTTGGAAAAGTTATCGCAACAAAATATTATGCTAGAAAAGGTTTAGTGATTTTTTTGTCTGTCAGTGTTATAGGGACAGAACTGTCGCTTACTTTTGTGAATTTGGTGAACCAACTTTCAGGATACAAGTAGTAACATTTTATCGTACTTCCTTTTCCATCTGTGGACTGCCACTTCCGTCCAGTATTTTGTGCCTCAAAATGGTGACTTTTCACTAGCCAAAGTACCTTTCCAAAGGCGCCAACGACTGACTACGGTACCCGATTCCAGCTTTTTTGCTGACTATCATAAACATGTGAGTTGTTCATAAGTACCTCATATTCCACTAAACTGGGACATGGAAAACGGGGCAGCATCACCGCTTCCATAAACATGGATATACTGGTCGCCTGAAGGAGACCTCACTATCTTCACGCTCTTATAAAACTGCCTCCGGATCGCCTCGATTTCTCGCAGTACGGGGATTCGTCGGACCGCTGTCCATCTGCCTTCCTGGTACGGCTAAGCCTTGGGGAACTGAGCTCCCACCAGCGAAGTGCGCAGGATCATAGCAGCCCTGAGGCCCGACCACCACGACACGGTGACAGCTTTAGATCTGGACCCACTGAGAAAAAAAATTCATCTTCTCCTAGTTTTGGTGTGTGTTACTTTCGTTATGATTGGCGCAGTGATATGTCCGAATGCGAAAGCTTTTAATACGAGTTGAAGTAGCTCCAGAACAACTTGTGCTGCACTACACTGCTGACAGTCACATCCAATTTCCGCAATGGGTTGCCATGCTGACTATATCGTTCAAATGCGCTGTGATCTGTCCATTGAATTTCCGTCGGCCATAAGTGATGACATTAAGAGGTACTCATTTAACACTATGGAATGGACTAAGAGGGATCTCCAATGCATGGGACTTAGCTCACTACTTGTTTTCTACCAATTGCACGGGCGCTTCCAGCCACCCGAAACACGTCACAAACGTCTTGTTGGTTATGATGTGCTTCTGTTCGGCATGAGTTCTCACAAAATCTGTAAAACCCACGCAATTTCTATAGTGCTGATGACTAAAGCGAAGACAGGAGGAGAACGTACTGAACCAAACGAAGGTAGTGCGCGACCAATTGAATGAGGTCGGAAGGACGTGAATCAAATCAGTTCCTCACACGCAGGACCCTTCAGCTCATAGCTGCCACACAGTCCCAAGGAGGCACAAAGGCTGAGATGCTACCGAGGTTACAAAGACAAAAGCAATCGGGAAACCGGAGTTGATTTCGGAACCCGAACATCCTGGAGGTCGGATTACTGAATCCATTGCTGTGAGGAGATGGAAACCTGAACTGTGTAAACAGTCATATCACACACACTATCTGTGTAGCCGACTAGCTTCCGCGGACAGGCACTCCTCTGTTTTATTTATTTACATTGTTTTGTAGTACAGACCCGAAAACATGCATTGAAATACATATGGTGTCGTGCAACAGTTCATTTTTCTGTGTTGTCTTCGAGAACAGGGCTTACACAGGAATCGTTCGTTCGCCCTTTCGGTATCATGCTGCCGTCCACCTACCCCCGAAGAAAGCACGGAGATGAGATACCCGGTCTAGACGTTGAGGTTGAATATTGCAGTTTGCGTCTTAACCACTGAGCAACAGGCAGTGTACTATTCACAGGGTCAACTACTGACAAGGCTGTTGCATGTGTACAAAACTACTCGACTTATGCCTGACTGGGAACATGAAAAGCGCGCACTAATACAGACAGGCATTGAGCTCCTGGTATGTGTGTACTGTGAAAAGATACTAGATAGCAGGCGCTAGTTTTCCATTTGCTTTTCAGTGGGACGGATATGGGAATCCAACGAGGAACACTTGTTTCGGTTCTACCAGCGGGCAAAGAGATCGGAAACATATGATTTTTTTTCGTCAGCCATACTCTACCTAGAAGTTTACAAAAGCCACAGTTTGGCACCCAGACGTCATTTTGTAGTGTTCCGTAACGTGCAAAGTTCGTGTTCTTTGGGTTAAAATTACGGAAGTCGAGTTTGTAAAAATAAAGTGGCCATGCGGTTTCATCACGGAATAGGCTTACATCTTGCTAGTGATCAATACAGGTGGAGGGTTGCGCGCAAGAGCCAAAGGCTGTTGATTGTATGCACAGACAGATTCTCTTGGATTCGAATGATGCACAACTCTTGAGGTCTCTACCGCAACAGTTTTCTATCCGTTTCGGGGTCAAAGTCTAGCATGCTGGACACAGCAAAGTATTGCATTGTATGGAAAGATGCGGTGTGAACGCGAAAGTATTCGAAAGAAGCGGAGAACAGTAGAGTTGTCTTTAAACAGTACTGAATGAGGCAACTGTGTGGCGACATGAGGAGGAAGGTCTTCACACACGAGCGATGAATAACGTTACAGAATCTGTCGGCATTTGAAGCTGAATACACATGTACGACACAAAGTCAGAAACTCATGCGCTTGGCAACCAGACAAAAACACCCCACCAGGTCTGGACAACCCAGAACAAAGAGGAAATTCAAACTTTGAAACATTGAGTATTTATTAAAAACTGTGACGACCGGATGGAACGAAATGCACGAATGATGAACTGGTTCATAGTTGCACAAATCTTTAAGTTTTAATCGGAGCGCCACCACCCGCTGGAGCATTTGACGCTGCGGCAGCCAGATGTTTGGGCTTCACCTCGTTGTCCGCAACGCTCCGTACATAAATAGTGGGCTCTGGCTCGTCTTCAATTTGACCACGCTCGTACATATAAGACGAAGCGATTGCCAGTTGATGTCCATCCTCGGAAAAAGCCAGACTGGAAATACTGGTTGGGTATTTGGCCAATTGGGCCAACCGTTTGCGGTTAAACCCATCCCAAATATTCACAATACCGTCACATCCTCCTGCGAGATGGTGGTGCAAAATAAGCAATTGAATAATCGCAACAGTCAGAATTGGGGAGCTGAGGAATAAGGGAGTGTTGTGTTTCAGATGTGGCACAACGTTTTGCGTACATGAAAATTAACAGAGACGTCTCACTTAGGACCACCAGATATACAGGGGAGATGAGCTATGGCAAGAAGCACCAGTGCACTGCACTCGGCTTTTTTAGGATTGTCCCTCGAAGGGGATAACTTATCCATTAGAAAAAAAACACTCAGTGCTAAACTTTCGGTGCCTAGCTGCCACGTCACCCAGAGGAAGCACGAGGGCCCTGATAGTATCAGGTTGCCCAATCCTAGTCAGGAGCAGTCGAGATGCCGGGGTCATGGACCTTCTGGTTAGCAAGTTCACGCCTAAATCACTGAGCTATCTCGGGATCCAATAAAGGTAAAAGAAAGCTATGCAAAAGCAAAACGATCGATTTTGGTCTGTATACGAATCACCCATGAAGTAGACTAACGGAAAAATATATTTGTCCTTGAGACTGAGCTAATTTAACCACCTAACCCGATGACCTGAGGATGCACGGGATATGTCGAATCATGCGGACTTGGGTTTCTCGGCGAGAATACTGCATCCGTATAACGGGGAATAACTCGACCCGGCCGGCTCAGACATGATAATTTCGGTGAGCTGGAGGAATGGTGGTAACCCGTTCGTCTCACACGTCAGACCTCCTACGGCTACGGGATAGCCACGGACAACTAATCGGTTTTAATAAGGGAGAAACTCGTGTCCAGTAGCCTTCCTCCGGTTGGGACCAAGTAACCGATTCTTAGATTTTTTTGACAAGACGGACTGTTAACCACTATCAGTCATAGGGGGACCATACGTTTCCAGGGTGTGGTTGAAACTGAAGTCAAATGGCAGTCCGTCCAAGCCTTGAATGTGCTTCACAGGTCACTTCCGAAGTGAGTTGGAAGAACATAAAAGGGTTTGAGAGCTGTGGGTTGTAGGTTCACAGAGAAAATGATTGAATGCAACGCGCGGATTGCTGTGCACCAGTCGCCTTTGTATGTGAATTAGATCGGTCCAAGTGGAAGCTAATTCAACATTATCAGACCTGTTAACGCACGGTGTCATGCGAATAGTAACCGACTCAGCACACGTCTGAGTGACCCAGCTGGGCTTGTCAAACGTGTCGTCAGCTGATGGGCTTAAAGTCATCAATCTGGTCTTATATCTCAGGGCGAAACTACAGAATGGATGCAATGCTCATAAACTTCCCCTTCCACGAAAGCAAACTTAATTAGAAGTAAATCTGGCTAGACATGGGAAAGTCACGTGAGTGTATTCACTATTGAAGTGAAAAGCTGGAGAAGTATGAAATCCGTATAAAGCCATTCCGAGCACGTATAGACAGCGAAGAACTAAACTAGGAATGCTTGCGTACTTTGAAACTTAGGGTTGGGCAAATTGTGTGGTATGGTTGCTGTCAGGTCTTTAAAAGCAAGGACTCAAGGCCGATAGCAAATGCTCGCCCTGCTCTCACGTCCCAAACATTTTAGGCCAGGATGGAGTCAGAGCTTTCCGCTAGCCAAATGAGTATTCGAGTAGTATGAACAGAAGCCACAATTTCATGCATGATACGGGATAGTGAAAGAAGGCCATCCTTAGGTAGGCATGATACTAGAATACAGTGATAGTACCCCATAGGTTCCAACATTTCCCATCTAAATTGGCTAGCTGTAGTGCTCCAGGGCGGCCAAAGTGATCCCATCTACCCTAAATTCTATGTTCCTTATAGAGCAGGGTAGGCTAACATCAAATTTTCCATAACGATTTCGTCTTGTAAATGGAACCAATCTGTAGTGAAAAGCCGAGAAGCACTGTACAGCCGTTTCATCCTTAGTGGGAATCATGAACAGTACGCGTCTCATTAAATTCCAAGGAGTTTCGAACGCACCACCACCCGGCTAGTAGTTTGAACACAACTGTTCGGCCAGGAGCGCCTGATCAACGCGCACTTAGACAGGATATGGTCCCACTCACACTGTTCAATCACGGAAACCAGGTAATGTAGCCAAACTTATTGACTGTCTCTTCGAGTGACGATTTCTCAGACGGAAATTTGAGTCGTTTTGTGAAATCACTCTTATACTGAGATATCCATAGGTTGACGTAAGGAGATTTAGGAATTTCCATGTAAAATTTCGTCCTGAAAGTGAAGCCAATCTTTGCTCTTAGACAGGACTAGCTTCACTTAGAGGACGGAAACTCAACTGAAAATTGCCAAAACTCTTCACACTACTCTTAACATTAAACTGCCTCTTTCACAGCGAAGAACAGACTCACTCTACAGGGTCTCTCACAGTAAACGGGATGAATCTACAAACAGCGAAGATCCGTTTTTTAAGGTTTAACATGACGTATGCAGTGTGCAGCGGCATATTCCGCTGTGACAGTCTAATCCAAACAGTACCAACCACAGTGTCTCTACGAGTATGCCGTGGGAGATAAATTGAATTTACCGACTTCTCGACATCGCTGGAGCGCTTGACGTTCAAACGCAGAGATCTGGTTTTCTCATGAATGTAAAGGGGATGGTCATTAGCTACGAGTGTTAGGTGACGTGATTTACCGATATTACAGTGCCAGCAAAGGGATTCTTTTGTAGCTGGACAAAACTAGAGCTATCGACAAAAACTCAAAAAGGTGGTTCCAACTTAGGGTCAGTTTCTGCCTGCAAGTCATACATTTTGATGGAGGCGACCAAAGAACGTTCCTTTGACAAAATATAAAAACAGTGTGCCAAAAGACTGTAACCTCAACTCACCAGTCGCAAATGTGTTGTAGCCCTGATGGAAGGCGATTGCTGTAACCGGGTAGATTATTTCCATATTTTCCTCCTTGACTCGATGACACTTGAAGGCGTACTTTTTCTTCTGAGCTTCTGGGCTTGGATCAAACATTTCGACCGCGATACGACCTGCGTGGGAAAAACAAGCAAATTCACGGCATACTGCAATACGGAGAGACGACAAGCCGCATAGTTACGAGAACCTGACCGTACAAGCGCCGATGTGTTTGATCATTGCATACCTTTCTAGATGCTTTAAAACAGCTGAGTGAGACTGTTTGGTGGATGACCTTCAACCGAAGCAGTGGATACAGTGGTATGTGATCTGTCAGGCTAAACGCAGCACACAACAAAAAGTAGATGCAAAACATAAACAGAACGGAACCAGTCGAAGATAAAAAGCGATAACATAATACTCAATTGGATGAAGAGATCCGGAAAGAAGCTTTTTGTCACTTAGGAATGTGTACAAAATCATGAATTGTGGCTGACTTCCATTTTGTGACCAAGCATGAGTGGCACATAAAGAGGGACGGTCAACCTGCGACTTGAACGAAGTGATTACAAAAACCCGGGATGCCCTGCGTTCCCCACCCTTGGATGGGGTCGGTGTTACCGTTGCATCTGGTGTGAAGTTTTGCCTAGGTTGTCTAACTGAGAATCTGTTGAGGTAAGGACTGAGAGGGACGAACACTGCATACTCAGCACTGGATTAACAAACTTCAACACTTTTCCTACTGTCAATGAGGATGGCAGGTAGAAAAGATCATGTTGGACCTCTGGATCAGGTAATGGTCCCATCTGATCTAACGATGCAGTGATAAGCCACCCAGTAGTCGTCCGACAACTTTAAAAGCAACGACTTTGCCTATCGATTGGGTGGGATATCCAATAGACATTACACAACAAGAAGAGGCCATCGGTTCACGAGATTGTGCGATCGACCCGCTCACAGAGACGAGATTCTCACTTGAGATACAAACCATTTCAGCATTGGGATCGTAGAAGCAAACCACAACTTACTAAGGGACCTGCAGAAGATAACATTCTGTGTAATGACAGTTTCTGATTTGAGGGCTTCATATGTACACACAAAAACTGAGCGTATCTAAAATCACCTGAAGCGTCATAAAATCTTGGAAAGGAAACGGGGCATTCAAATAAAGCGTGAGTAGCTAGAAACACATAAAAGCATAGAACGGCACTCCCAATCCTGATAGTCGCATCTGCATGTTAACAAACAATTAATTACGAAACCCGACTCATAAAGAATGACACCGGTAGTCTCTTGCTCACCTTCAATCGACCCCAGAATATAACCTTGACCATTGGGGAAGCATCGAATGCACCGCGTCTGATAGCGCAGACTGGACTCCCTCTGTTCTACCGGTGCATGCATCTGACGCAGGTCCCAAATCAGGACATGCCGACCAGCAGTGCCAACAACCAAATTGTGACGTATGCTATCCATGGTATACACTGTATTCGGCTGCCGATGCACGCTCATCGCCCCGCCCTTGTCACCCGAAGCATTGTTGGACGAGGATGAGGCTCGGGGATCCCACATACGAACGGTGCAGTCCCAACTGCCGGTTATACAAGCCTGGATAGTTGGGTTATAGTGCATAGTACTGATAGCGCGAGTGCAAGATCCTAGCTGTTGGGCTGAACGAGATGGGTGGGAGTTGCAGGAAAAAATACAAGTATGACGTTGAAGCGAATGGTTCAAAATATACATATAAAAGACTTCACATGTGCCGAGAGAAAATTAAGTTTTCCAAAGCCCGGCAGTATTCGTTCGCTAACAGATGGCAGTAAAGTACCGACGTTTGTGACCACATCATTAGAACGCATAGCATCAAAACTGGGAGACACATTCTCCTTGCACACCCAACACCTAGAAGTTAGTGATGTTCGGCTAACACCGTTAACTGTCATTACATAGGCTATTTTCCACCTATCAAACTGACCCATGGAGAGGACAGGCAAAGGACGGAGACTGGTTTATTTCAAGCATCAGGCACACTAGTCCGAGTTCCTCTGATAAAATGGGGTAAAGAAGCGATAATCTGATCTGATCCAACTGCCTTAAATTTGTTCCAATTGAGTAAACGGTTGGTTGGAGTCTTTTCACAGAAAACGAACATCACACTGCAAGCTGTTTATTGTTCTAGAGCTTTGCTTTTGAAATAACCGTTGCAGTCAGTCGGTAGTACCAAAACACTACCTCGTAGATAGTCTACAGTCTCGATCTGTAAACACCGGAATCGTTTGTAAGTCCAGAAATGGTGAAAGTCTAGTGATCCATACGAAACCGAACACCCACTGAAGTTATCACAGAGGTACTGGGTCTTATTTCCGAATTTGGGTGATTTCTGGGAAAGTGTGTACATTAGAATTGATCTTTGAGGTCGTCAGAAGCGGAACCTCGTGGAGTTGGAACGATTTGTGTCCAACCTACGCAAAATAGTTGCTAATGCGCAAGCATAATAACTGGTCCTGTACTGACACGATGAACGGTGAAAGTGACACGTGGTCGATCTGGCTACATTCATCGTATCTGTCCAATCAGCGCGAAATGTCCAAAGAACTGATCACATTATGCCTTCCTGAGTTACCAATCCGATACCGATACGATGTAACAAGTACAGTGATCTCCAACGAAATAAACGCTTCTACAAACAGGGGGAGGAAACGAACGGGATGGGAATTTTGTTCCCCGAAATCTGTCCCAAAAAGGGGCGTCATAAGGGTACTGTCTTTTGCCACTCAAGAGATTAACGAGTTCTTCTTAACTTGGCTTACCATGGTTGACGGCTTTCAACGGTAGAGATGTGGAACAGTTGCAGTAGGGGTCCAAAAGAGTAAAGGCAGAAGGCAGCATTGGGTGAGATATGACAACAGGAGACCGATCAAGTTCTCGAAGACTACCTGATTGGAACTGATCACTATTTCGCATCAAATTACATCTGCTTTGCTCGACCACGGTTTGTCGTTCGTATTTGAGTATTACTGGATAATATGACAGTCGGTAACTAATTGTGAATCTGCCGACAGGAAACGATTGACACGTCCTCCTGAACAGTATGCTCGAGCAGCAAACTAAATTGAGCTGGAAAACGCTCAGGCGATATCTGTAGAACATTTCTCAAGAGGGTGTTCAGTCCCTATCCCAGCCCTCCAGGGTTGGGGGTCGGAACAAATGTGGCACCCTGTTCCTAACGGCTCCACCCTCGTGGTCCTCGGCCAACTGTCACTAGTTTATGATCAGGACTATGACCCAAGATTTAGATTTGAACGCAGTGGCAGTGCCTCAACCCACATATACCCACTGCCTATAACCACGATGGCCATTACGCAGGGATTGGTATGCATCTCGGAAAGATAGACGGAAGCCTACTGGTTACCTCGAACTATAATTTCGGTAGCATTTGAACTTGAGGTGTTAAAAGCATTCTCATATAAACATTTTTCCATTAATAAATGGCAGTCATCTTTTCCACACATATCGGAAGTCCTAGTGACTTGCGTTTGCGTAACAAGACATGAATTTGGAGGAAACAGCTGGAAAGAGTAGGAAAGTGAAGAAACCAGTGTGAAAATGTGAAAACCAAAGACTGCCACACTCTCTGCTGCTAGTTAGGTCATCGCCATGAGAAAAGCACAGATAATGCGGACTATATTTTATTGGACCACGAATCAAAAAGTGTGTGTACCACATCCGAACAATGAGAGCAAACTGAAAATGTTACGTGCACCAAATTCGAGCACATACTTGGTTGTTAAAACTCTCACGTTCAGTCACGTCGTAAACCATCTGTTCACGCTTACAGGTTGACAAGAACGCATGTTAGCTGCGACACTAACGCCATTTGATGAGCGAAAAAACTGCTCTCCTCCTTCCCCACCCCCGAGAAACAATGATTTCTGTTTCTGTATGATAAAGTTTAAAGGAATACAACTTGAATAAGGTATCGCCTTTCACGAGAGTCTGCCTCAAACAAGAGAGTGTAAAAGTCCGATTTTTGTACATTTATTCGCAATATCAGGGATCAGTTGGCTCGCGAAATAGGTCGCCCGTAGTATGCGAACGGCAAACCACGAGAGAACCACCGCTCGTAGGCTCATTTGGAGAAGATAGGATAACAATGGGCATCTTCTCGAAAACCCAAGTAACAGGGGCATAGGTGCTGTTTAAACAATACAAGAGTGCTATGCCCGAGGAATGATCATCCGGATAACGGGATTGGCTCACACAAGAGTGACTCTGAAGTGCTTATGTACATTGAACGTATTATTAGGAGCAGTTCGAACTGCCACAGTGTACATACGCGGTCTACTGTCCGCGAGCCGTGTTATTCTACGTTTTGGCCCTAGTCAATGACATGGTAATAGAATACACGTATGTTCGGTAGTTATTCTCAAAAACTCTACATATCTTCCATTAGTATATGTACTCTGGTTGCTGAGTGATTCTTGACACCGTAACTCAACACTGGCCACTTTCGCATACATAGGCAACGAAGAAACTGAATCAAACATATTACACAACAGTCCTCACAGAAAGCTGGAAAGCAAAACGGCTAGGTCTTGCTTGGGTTCAGGCAATTTGCTCCAGTCATTGATAAACTTGTTGAGTTATATTTCCAGAAGTGGTAGTTATATTTCCCATTTATTCAGACATTCAGAAGGATCGCAGGAGTTTAAGGATATCAATCTAACCGGTCACGATTATTTGGTTGGTTTATCTGATCAACTTAGCTGCTGATGGTCGAAGGGATTTGTTCAAACTACCAGCCGGGAGGTCGTTGGTTGAAAATTCCCTGGGGTCTCGTGGGATGCAGACTGCTGATGATTGCCAACAAGGACGAAACAGGTGTACAGTGCTTCTCGGCTTTTCAGCATAGATTAGCTTGACTCACAGGGCAAAATCTCCGTTGAAAAAATAGCTGCTTGTATGTAGCAAGAAGCTAGAAATGTGTTAGAACAAAAGCAACGCATTTGAAGGATGGTATGCTAGATAACGATGAAGTGTGCATTGTTTCGTTTCATTTTAAAGACGTCAAAGACTTTCCATCTAACTAAGCCTTCCAGATCAATAATCAGTCATTTAGAGGGTCTTGAAATTCCTGCAGGATCCATTAACAAAATACACAACGCGGAGCTGTAAATCACTTTGGGCAATGCAATTTGAGCCGTTACATAAGCGCCGACCAGCGTGCATGTCATTATGCAGGCATGGATCAGCTGTGGTGCTTGTCCGTTTTTTCCTATATGTCAGTCTAGCTTAGTTAGATAAAATCCGAAAATAGGACGAAGAACACTCAGAGAAATGCCTGAAACGTAGTCGTGGCTGAACAACACAGACTAAGAGGTAGGATGTGTGCGTATGACCGGGTGAATCACTCACATTGATTCGTATTACAGTCAAACAACTTCAGATCACCACGAAGCGCCCCACTTAGCACGTGGACAGTGTCGGAAAATGTGGTGTCCAAAACAGGAGTACTATGCTGATACATCATTCGTTGACTTCCTGAGGCCACATCATAGATGCGTACAGTGCAATCCCAACTAGATGCCACCAGAAATTGAGGTGTCGCTTTGCCTGGTTGGAATTGGACAGCGGTTACACCATCAGTCGGTAGGGAGGAAAGCTTGTGCTGATCAACAGTGGTAGTAAGTCCTGGTACCATGGTGGGGCTGAAAAAAAAAAAGAAACACATGAGTGGGTTGGTAGGTCCCGCATATTCAACGGGGCATTAATGTGTTCAACTATAATATCTTTTGAGCACTGACAACAAACGTTCGGCTGCAACACTCTTTCGGTGCCTAGTTGCCATGCCACCTAAAGGATGCTCGAGGACTAAGATACTGTCAGGTTGCCGAAGCCTAGAATTGAGCATTGGAGATGATGAGGTTGGGTACGAATCACGGTCAGTAAGTTGGCGTCTGAACCACTGAGCTGTCTCGAGCACTGTCCCCCAATGTTTGACCCGGAAGGAGTTTCTTCACAAAACAGATAACATCCTATAAGAAGGATGTTCCCGGCGTGGGAACACGAAGTCCAACTGTGTGCTATGAACAAAAAGAATTTGTTTACAGGTGGTCTTTGTACCTTCGTCTAAAAGAGACATCCGAAACGACTAACTCGATCATAGACCACGTAAAAAGACTGCTAGTATGCCTAACACTGGGACGCATGATTTTGCCACGTTAGTCATCAAGGAAGATTTTAGGGAGGCAGGAAGTGCATTGATCACATTTATTCTGTGACAAATGCTTGAGAAGCATTACATACATTAAAAGTCGATGTTTTCCTTGATTCTAATGAGGCTTTTGACCCTATGGATAGAATGACACTACCAAATACATTTGAACAAATAGGAATTCATTCCAAGTGTACTTGGTGTCGCATAGTGGAATGCATATGGTTGTGTTTGAGTTTAAAAAGAGCCATCCAAGACAATACAGATAGCAACAATAATCGTCCAGCTGTAACACCTTTTCGGTGCCCAGCTGCCAGAGGAAGCATGAGGGCTAGTATATTGCTAGATTGCCCAAGAATAGAGAAGAGAGGCCGAGATGCCGAGGTTGGGTTCGAACCACGGACCTTCAGGTCAGTAAATTCGCGCTCCAACCACTGATCCATCTCGTCCCCTGCCACTCAAAAGCGTCCTCACAACTAGTAAGGTTAAACAACGCCGTCCCACATCACTCTTACCCTCAACTTTGTAAGCGATCTAATCACAGAATGCGCAATTAAAGGGAGAGATCCAGAAATGGGAATGAGATCCGAAGAAAGACGAGGAGACTTAGACTGTGCGAGCGAGTGTTTTGTTAGTTGACTATTACCAGCCATCCTAGTCTAGACGGAATGCTGGAAATGGTCGCGTGTTTCGGCATGCGTTTCACAACTTCAAGGTGTGTTGCTTGGCGGGGTGAAACACCCGTTAAAATGATCTGAAGGAAGCCACATATTAAGCTGGCAACGAAGTACTCGAGCCTCAGTAAGTGAGAAATCTAGCTATTGTCGTCAGTATCGAAACTGAACGGACACCCACCATCACCTGCAGTGCCTGGGTCCTTCACAGTTGGTAGCCTCATCACCCATAAATAAGGTACCGTACGATTAATGTGGCAGACACTGGATTACGTGAATGGCCTAAGGCAATATACTGCAAGTTAACCGGACGATACTCAGGTTCTGACATGATTATTGCATGATTGCTCCAATCACAACACGGATTGGAGCTTATTGCTAAGGGTAAAACTCTAGTCCTAATTAGGAGGAAACACTGGCATATTATTTATCGTTTAGTGTGGCTCAACCAGTGCACTATCGTCCTCAAACAAACATTATATAAAAAGGTGAGTGAACGCAACTGGCCATATGTATCATATCACTTTGTAGATAGCTGACAGAGTGCACAACTTGTCAGATCAAAGACTAAGCTTGACCACATCTGGCCATGCACGGTGAGCCCAAGGTATTGGTTTAGTTGACCAAGGTCAGTTATTAGATCACTTCGGAACGGTGACTCATGGGACAAAACCTGGCCAACAGTGTGACAGGGTGATTTCATTGACATACTACACTGAAACATCATAGAGTAGTGGGCCGGCACCAGTTCTCCGATGCACCAACTACCTATGAGTCCCTTCATAGGCGGTTCGAGTTGAGGTTGTACGGTAGCTCTCCAGAAGACAGACGATATGACGAAAGGGGGGTTTCTGCATCTCCTACGAGTGGCCTCTCTTCGTGAAAGGTGGTCCATTTGACACTTTGTGGGTGACGGGAGATGCCGTTTTGGCCCCCTGAATGACAATGTTCACCTTCGGAGGGTTTCTCTTCGAGGTGGTTATTCTATTAGGAAGATAGGGTGCGTAGAACCGGACAAGTGTCAAACATGGTAAAGACAAAGAGAAAAAAGGTCATCGGCAAGCCCTCGTGAGTCATATTTAGAGCGCAAGCTAGTGGCCAGTTAGCTGTTCGACGACAACACTGTTATTGTCCTGAAGCCCAAGCAACAAAACACACACGCACACACTCAAACAAAAAGCAGAATAAGAAAACAACTCGTTCAACATAAAATTTTAAATTAGGACACCACAAGACCCGACAGGAAATCTTGCCGGACTTTCGTGTGGCTAACTGAGACACGGTGCGTAACAAAAAGGGAATACAAACGGAATGGAAGCAAAGTAATTTCCGAAAAACTGCGGTGATGTGAACCAATTTATGCGCAAAAAGAAACGACGTCCGGGAGCGAAAGCAAAAACAGCTACAAACAATTTGGAAGAGAAGTGGCCAGACGATACCCGTTTAATGCAGAGGAGGAATAGACAAAAAAGGCAACAAGGTACAACCTGTCATGTGGACGACCGGAATAAAAAATATGAAGTAAATCTTTAAAAAGAGGGAAACTGAGACTCACTAATACATACACCAGCACCAAAAATAAATACTGGCAATGGAACAGATCCTGGAAAGAATCGTCTTGGTGTGCTTAACGGAGCTGCTCTACTATCAAGGTCGGATAGATATGAAAAAATGTGCAGGATCACAAAATAATAAATGTTTTTTTTGCTAGGTGGACGATGTGCGGCGACAAACCTCATCCGCCGGACTCAACTCTGGATCCCGTTCGTGTTTCGGAACCTCCTTACCCGTTGAATAAGTAGCTGATTTTCCTGGGAGTTGTCGATCGCATACATACGTCTGGTAGCGAAATAGATCAGACCAACACCACGGAGTGGCCGCCAGCGTCATCATTTCAGACTCCGGTTCCGAGTTTAGCCAGTGAAGTTTTCCAGGATTCGAGGTCACGCTGGAGGAAGAGCTGTTGGATGTGTCAGTTGTTGATTGACACACCATCATCGGTGAGGTCTGCCAAGGCCAAGGTGAAGAGCTCAAGCTCAAGCTGAAACAGCTGATACACTTTCCCAGGATCAGGATCAAGGGAGGTTGATGAACCATGGCCATGACACGATAGTGTGGTCCAGCGAATGGGTCAGTGATGGCGGGGCATAACATGTGATTCAGATTTATCCCAGTTAACTAGAGAAAAAGAATGATACATGGATGAACACGAGACAGGTGCATGAAATGCAACGACTCAACTTAAAGGTGACCCATTGGAACAACTGCTCTCTCTTCCACACACGCAGTCTCTCAAACCTCTACGGCTCATCAGGAAACCAGACAGTTATTGCGATTTCAGGAAGCATTGTGTACCGCAGCACAGATATGACAAGCGGAACTCATCAAAATATATATTTAAAAAAAAACAAATGGACAGTGTGATAGAATCACATCATCTACCAAGTTGGCGAATGTGTCCAACCAGTACATGCATTTGAATATCAATTTCGTTTTGACAGGACCCAGGTGAATCTCTCGTTTATGATGTTTTTAAGCAACTGAATGTGCTGCTCCAGGCCACCTCATGTTGCAGTTGGTACGATATTCGAGATATCGTGATACATGTATAGACGCAATACACTGCTCATAAAGTTGCTGAAAACTCTTGGACATTCTACGACGGGTTTCGCCCTTCTTGTCCAACTAGTGTCAGTATCGAGATAGAGCAGTAAACATTGAGTTTGCCTTCGTCAAAACGTAAAAACATCGCTTTTGAGACGGGATCTTGGCGGAGGTGATATGAAAACAAAGTGGACAAGGCAGTGCACTGAAACTAAGCAAAAATGTGTTCATGACTGAAAAAAAGTAGAAAAGCCTGGCATTCCGCAGAAGGTGTGACTCATTGAATGCGAACGATCTTATAGCCAGCACTTTTCTACAGTTTTTACGCCAGCTTTTACCCGTGATTAGTGGTGGCTAAATAGACCACACCTACCGCGCTAATTTCCAAGTACCAGAAACAACAACTATTTGGGTTACGTTCCCAGTCTTAAGCATCTGACAACTCGATATTTTCCTCCGGACTCACCGGTTTCTTCTCGGTCTAGTCCATTCACCACTCTTTCCTACATCTCTGACTTTACTTACACCGGCAAGTAGATAGGAAGGTAGGTTTCCTTGTGCACTCTCACAAGAACTTCACCCACATCAATAGTTGCTGTTCACCCAAGTCTTCAAATTCTCACAATTTTAGACAACCCTATTTTCACATCTGTGGTGGGCCCTATCTCAACTATCTCATACTCTTCGAACATGATCCACAGAAAGAACACTCTTTTTGATGTGCAGATCTCATACCCATAGTCTGTGCTCTCAGTATTATTAATATTAATACTAATATTATTATTATCATCCGTATTTTGCCCTTACTATCATGGAAAATGCTCATCCAAAGTTCTGTTGGCTGGGCTCCTGCTTCAAACCTTTGGGCAATTCACCAGTCTCTGCTTTCCCAGTCACCCTGTCTAAGTTGTTGACCGATATCTGTACCTTTTCCCTCTTCCTCCGAACAATAACTCCGTGGAACTTTCTAACCACATCACATCCCCACCTCCAACAAGTGTCTGTATCATTTCAACAGTCAGAAATCACCGTGACCACTTTGGCTTTGGGTAGTGTGTCGAAATATTGGTTTTTGCTTGGATGTTGTGGATTCTATTTCCCAGGGATGTCTGACTGTAGAGTCGCCCCTCTTCTGAAATGCGTCGAGTGAAATCACGTTCAATCGATGTGTGACCCGAAAGTTAGATGCAGTAAGGTCGTGTGAGAACCCAGTGAAGAATGGTCTTCGCAGAAATTTTTCGCACGGCAATTTGGATTCATAGTATAACAAATTCGTTTCTGTTCAGCATGACAAAAGATTTCTCAAACTCTTCCTTAGAGAAATTAGTAGTATGGTGTCCTTCTCAAAGAATAACAAGGAGCACTTGGAGAAAATCAAGCCAGATATCGAGTGCGACTGCCTCTCGATGTAAGTTGCCATTAATCGAGCGTGGCCACCTAAGGTGCTCAGCTCCCAGTGGTGTGTATTCAGGTAATTTGATAAAAATAATGAATTTGAAGCAATCACTCCTGTTCTAGCTAGAGATTTCGTGGCAGTGGATTGGAAAAAGGAAGACTGGAAGACACAATGCGGGCGGATAGTAAACTTGCGGATTCGCTGAAATTTAGTGTACCGAGGATACTCAACACACCAGAATGCCTGAGTGTCCTGACTGTATGCAAATGCATACTTCGGGTTCTGTAGATGAAGCATATGTTGGCTAGAAATCCTCCATATTCACATATTTAGGAGCCCTCCGTTTGAGCTACAGCGGCACGTGGCTGGGAAAACACAATTATCTTCGCATGCGTTCAGCTCACGGCGCAGCACTAAATTGTCTAGCCAACGCTGACTGTTCCGTATTTGAGTATCTTTCGACAGGGACACACACCTGGCGCTTTAGCTAGTTAACACCACGTTACAGCTAGTTATCAGCACCATTCTTGCTGATGCTTAAATTTGATACTAGGCGGATCACAAGACATGTGCGCCTTTGATCAGCTGTATACGATGGTCAATCAAGTGACAAGCAGTTTTGTTGTCAGTGACGCGAATGAGAGATGTCATGATCGCCCGATGAAAGGATGACGTTTGTCAATACTCAATTGCAGCCAGTTGCAGCAGTCACAACATGAGTGACATGACAAAGACAGACCAAATACTAGAAGACGACCAGTGAACCATGCGTTGTGGCTGCAACACACACACACACACTATCGACAGGAGTCGCATTAAATCATATGAGTTGAATTGAAAGAGTTTCGTTCGGATGAAGAATGATGACTACCTACAAGATAGCCCGCAGGTGGTAGATAGTCACTGAGAGCATCAATAGAACACAACGTATGTGCTCTTGGAATCTCGCTATCAGGTCAGGTGCCGAATCGCCAGGATAACAGAGTAGCAAGCAGAATGAGAAAACCTTCAGGAAGCCTTAGCCAGTCGTAATCAGTCAAGCGGTGAATATCTGTCCCTTCCTTTATGGGACTCATCGGCGTTAAGGGTGTGAATTTGGAGTGTACAATAATAGTTTCATTCTGACCGCAAGGGGTTATATCAACCATTCACCTTCCGCCAATAGTTCGATGATTGGGACTACGTAGGACTTTATGAGATAGGTGTATCCCAACTGCAATATGGGGCGTACAAGATGCTCGCCACCAAGCAATCGAAACATCTACTAACCGACCGTCATCTTTGAAACATAAAAACTAGGTTGAGTACTGTGAACGTGACGAAAGCAAAGCACCCATCCTTTGCAACTGGTCGACAAAAATGTGAAAGCCGGGTGCTAAATAATCAGGGTAATTCAGGGTAATCAGGATAATTCACCCGTTTCATCCTAACTTAAACAGGTCTAACCAGATCTTAAAACCTTGTATGCGAGGAGTACAGCTTGGCTTGTGTACAGTAAAGCACACGTATAGACGATTCACGTAGTAGGCATTGACCAGCGAAGACAAGATAACCCAAATATGATCTAGGACAAGTATAACAGACTATCACCATATGGTCACGTGAAAGCGAGTTCACAGATTTTGCCACTATTGATTTTAGTAAAAACGATGGGAAGTTTGCGCATTGTGCGAAATATGCAGACTGGTAACTTAATGGCAGGAAAACGCACTGCTCCTCCACCGGAAATCTCAATCAACGAGGATGATCGGCGTCTGGAGCGGATTACCCGACAGGGTTACTTAAAGAGAAACATTATAACCGGTTAGCCGAAAGATTATCCCGAACTAGGTGCGCACCACCGAGACTGTCGTCATGTCACGTCTGTGTTCGTTAGCATAGATTAGTTGCGGCCACACACCAGACGGATGTTCACCGGCATTTGTACTGTGACACCCGCCATGAGGGGAAACGGCTGGTGCGTCAGTACAGTACAGTTAGACGTACATTAACCAGGTTTTCTAAAACAATATGCATTATTCAACTGGCATATCATGGTTACCCGACACTGGACGTAGGGCGAAATGCTTAACTGGATGGGTTTTCGGACCGATAAACGAGTGCCTTTCGTGCTCAACAACGCGAACTTCCAGTTGTAATGTGTTTTATGTGAACGGCATTGTAATTCTGGCAACCAGACAGCAACATCAGACACTTCTGAGTGTAGGTAATGTACTTGGAACATTATCTGATAACTCGGTCAGTTGGGATCACATAAATTTTCGTGGGAAGGGCATTTCCAGATACGAACTCTGGACAGATAATATAGTTAGGGATTTATCCAATATTCGTTGTTTTCATTAACACCATAACTGTTTTCCTATAGAAATTTTTGTTTCCACAGACCCGGATAGTTCGTCAGGGTGGAAATAGGTTGCTCGATTAAAAAGTGTATTGACAATTGTCCGTCTTATACTAAGAATCAAAAGGTTTACGACAGGCGACTAAACCAAACTGATTGCCGCGAACTCTCACAGAACAAGCCTCATACCCGACCAGTACTCGAGACTTTCAGTATCAAGCGTGGAATGTATATGATAGCGGTGGGATGGGGAATCCCAAAAAGCTTATATGAGTCACGTCACACAACTACAAAAGTGCCGCACATTGAGCACAACCAGATGTGCAATAGTGACCAATGCCTCAGATGCCAAAACAATTAAGAAAAACATTCGCAAAGACAAGGTAGTACATGGCAACTCAATTTGTTTGCCTGTATCGCTTGCAAATAGAGGACGATAAATTGTTTCATGCATTGCTGATCAGACCAGTTTTCGAAATACGCTACGGGGGCACTGATGTAACCAGCGCATGAACAACGCAATTCAAACTTATCAATTTGCCAAGTTGGACTGACAGCATAACCAGCCATTGGCCGGAAACCGTTTGAGCTTTGTGGAGCTTCAGAGTCCGGTAGAAGCATGGGTTTGTTGTTCTCCAGATTCAACCGGAATCGCAATACGGTTCACTTCCCTAAATCGATAACAGAAGTTAGCCAACGAGTTTGTGCACGATTTTTCCCTGATCAGCTAGGTAATTTACCGTGAACTGACTCTCCTAGATGTCACTGAAACATGAGGCGGCCTGATGCAGCACAATCAATTACCTGGAAACATCACAAACGAGAGATTCAGCTGGGTTCCAGGTGAGTCTCTCGCAAAACCAAATTTGTTTGCAAATGAGTGTATTTTGCTAACTCCAGGTTTAGTTTTCCTCAGAATGTCGAGGTTCAACAATTTTTCACAATTACTGCTTCCTTGTCACTCAAGGTAGCTTGAGAGCAACCTCTCTGATTCAGTAGCAAGTAGTGTTAAGACGGGTGATCCACTGAAATATATATACACTACTCAAGATTGCCGAAAACTCTTCGACAGCACATTCAGTTGAAGAATAACATAAACGAGAGATTCAATAGAGTCTCCCGTGAAAACCCAGTTGATATGCAAAGGAGGGTATTTGCCGCGAAAATTTTCAAAATTTATTTTTGATTAGCCAAATTTTAGGCCTTTTCTGGTGTCCTCTTCAGTCTGTCATGAATTTTCGTTCTCGGCGTCAAACCACCAAGTGCAACACATTTTCCTTAGGTAAGCTCTGGACAAGTGTATTTGAATTTCTACGCTCCAGATGAAGGATTCATGGAAGAATAAATGCGCTGTCGCAAAAAAGGAGTCATCAGGCTCTAGGGTCACGCGTTTATGGGGATGAGACGGATTCTAAGGAATCAGTTAGACCGTTGAACTATTCCTTTGGCAGAATAATTCAATTTTTTTAAAAAATTGAGTGACACGGTTATTCAACGAGCATATAAACAAAAACCCACTATGAGCAGGTCGCTCAGTACCCAATAACCATAGCGGATTTTATCAATGCCACTCTGCTGGAATATCCAGGTTGACCGAATATAGACACGCCTCGGTCAACTGTACCTAGTTTGCTTCAATAAAAAAACCGGCTAGTTGGAAAGTTGTCCTCATGCTAATCGAATCTAGATTAATTGCATACTTTTTTGCCCATGGTTTTGACTGGCCTGAACTTGACCTGGAGCACCTAGTGCAACTGAAACGCAGAGATGAGTCTCCTCCTTCTCTACTTAGGTGCCTGACACAACACGCAAACTTATCGACATCACTTGCACTGGGATTAGATAGAAGAATCCTTCTGCTGTGACACCTTTTCAGTGTCACAAACCTAGGTGCAAGCAACTGTAAAGCGACGAATCTTCCTGTCAGTAGTTTCGCACCCTGACCGCTGATCCGTTTCGAGTTGGTGTTAGAACTGTTGTTCAGAAGTTGACCAACCACCGGACTCTGCCGAAAAAACATGCCAACTTGTTTTCACCATTTGCATTGTTAGAAACAATGGGATCCTTAAAACCCTGACAACAGCCAACGCTCCTTTCTAGCCACTCTTGGAATGATAAGAATATATTTGTGGCAGCGCATTCATCATTGGATCTAGCAGCTGGAATGCAAAAAAACGTGAACACTATTCCCGGAAAGCTACAAAATGGCAGGACTTTGTTTTTTTAAGAAAAAAACAGCTTGCTCATGTTAGACAACCAGCTTTAGGAACAGCGACCAGAAACTTCCACTCGAGTCCAAAAGGAAGTTAAGAGCCTACAAGCTTGAAACGGAAAATCTGCACCCGCATCCTCAAGGATAACAAATACCACGCCACGATTGCG
Source organism: Clonorchis sinensis (assembly GCA_003604175.2). Taxonomy (NCBI): domain Eukaryota; kingdom Metazoa; phylum Platyhelminthes; class Trematoda; order Opisthorchiida; family Opisthorchiidae; genus Clonorchis; species Clonorchis sinensis. The sequence goes on from CM030369.1 coordinate 26,973,352, forward strand.
TCATATGACTTTCCCAGCAAACTAGACTGCTGAGGCAGACCTCAAAAGAACGTGGGACTCTTACCACTGATAACTTCCAATAAGAACAGTTGTACAGCTTGCGGGCTTGAGAAACTGCACAAGGAGATGAATCTCGTTACTATTTTCAAAATACATGGTCAGGCAAGAAAACATCCCGCTAAGCCAAAATAGCCTCCACCTGAGAAGTCAACATTCAGCGGGCAGCCACTGTGTGAGATGAGATTGCAGTTCTGAAGAGTGAACAGCATCAGTCCCCGTATGACTGCACACTGACCAGATTGATTCCAGGCCACCCCGGAGGATGCGGGTTGAAAAATTAAGAGATTAGCGAGATGCGCACATATGATGATTACCAAAGAGGATAAAACCGTTGTGCGTGGATTTCCCCGTCACTATGTATAGGCGGGATCAAATCCGAATTTGAAACAGCAATTTCGGTCAAGGGTAATGCATCATCTACGGGCAGTTTAGGACCAGTTAAAAACCGCTTGAAATGTCCGAAGAAGGGAGGGAGACAATCAGATATCGCAAATTAAGGTCTTGAGCCTGACACCACTCTAATCTCGAGAGCTAAAGGTGATAAACATGTTCACAATAGAATGTGCTGAGACCGTTTCGTGATGTAGAATTCCATGCGAGTAGCAATGGATCAGGAATCCAGCACAATCTCTCAACATGAATGGCTTGGGTATGGATTCTGTTGATTGTACATGGCAATACTCATGATCCTTACAAGGAGAATCGAAGCTTAACAGAGGCGAGAGATTCACAACTGATCGGACCACAAATTAGTGTAAAATGATGCGTAAAACGTCTCTAAAGTAAGAGGTGCGTCACAGTCAACGCGTTTAATTTTATCCCGTCAAACTCGTTTCTAACCGATACACCATGCGTTTTAACCTCCTTGGTAGAACTAGGCAGTGTAAATGGTCTGCCGTTCATCAGCTAAATTCTCCCTATTCTGAAAATGGGGGAACCACCGGGCCACGAAAGGCCGTGTACTTCTTTGGAACGGACATTTCAGAACACTCATGAGTGATTTTTTTCACATTCCCAATCCTTGTCGTCTCATAAAAGGGAATATAGCAAAAACCCATAACAAGAATGTAAGGAACATTTGACTGAGAGTCATTCTATCAGGAGGGGTTGAATCTGTGTTCCTTCTGCACTGGGGTTGTCTTTTGCGGACAAATCCACACAAAAAGGAAGACTTCGCATAATCGATGAAGCTCGATCTTGTTTACAGAGAATCCGATTAAGATAGGCGTGCCTGAACTTCATCATCATCATCATCGGAGACAGTGACAATGATGTTTCACTGCCGTACAACCACAAAGTTTAGTTAATTGTTTTTAAAGTTAAAAGAAGATACAAGAGTGGACGATGGAGGGATCCGGTGTTAGCCTATCACAAGCATTCTGAGTTGCTTATATCTCCAAGCGCTCAATCAGACAACCTGGAGAGGAAGCAACAGCACGAACGTCTGAATGTGAGCGACAGTATGAAGGTACTGGACGCTAGCATTTGGACCAGCAACAGTATTTTATTTTTGTATCAAGTGATAAGAGACGCCCTCCTACAAGTCAAACACCAAACACAGCGTCATTTAGTTCACATTTGAAAAAAAACAGATATCTCCTAATGGCGTGATTGCTGGCGCACATTTCATCAACGGTGACCATGTGATCGACCCGAATCGGTCATTTCAGGTTAGCTACAGGGTGTCCTATTCAACGCCAGTATCGATCCAATGGAGCGACCTGACAGCCTGAACACAACACTATTATCTAGCGCCCTTCCGATGAAATTAGTCTGTCTCCATCACATGACGCGCAGCGTCGACCAAACATTTACCTTATTAGTTAAGTCGTTCAGAAATGAAGCAACAGGCTTATAATGGTGGTATAGGGGGTCAGAAACAGACAAAAGAGGCTATGCTCACTATCTTTGACGTTACTTGTTCAGAGTCACCTTAGTAAACACTGGGTATCGTCACCATTATTAGCATTTATTGATGCAGCAACAAAGGACTATGAGGTCAACAACAACCTAACAACCTAAAGAAGTACAGACAACTCTCATAGATAACCAAGGTCTAGGAGATGAACGAAGCTTCCACAACGGCTATATACGATTTCAGTTTATCCGATCAACTGGTCCCGAAAGGGTGGACGTTAAGGAAACGAACCATGAAAATAACGGAAAAGAACTTCAACGGGGAGAACATCATGAACTATGGGCTGGAGATTTTGAAGAACCACATGAACCTGAGTGGAATACTGGCATTAGCTTCCAATCAAAAGTGCAAATTCAGCAGGATTCTCATTGTTTCAATTTCACGAAGCAACTGGACCAAATAGTTTGAATCCTGCGTTCATCACCAGCCTGACATACCTACATTCAACCATCCGAAACGATGATAATACAACAACGGAAAAGAACGCTTAAACGGTGCGCCAAAACCATCGCAGCATCACTCGTGCAACCGTATTCCCAAAGGCAATCTTATAATATTCTCAGTAGGTTGGTATATGGTCCAGAGGGTCTAAGTCGGGGGAATCAAGCTGCATTTTGTACCGGCTGATGGTTCACCGAATGTTTTCACTGACAAAGGTTTTCTGAACGGCACCAACGACCGACAACGGTAATTTTTCTCCAGCCAAAATCTCCCTTTTGTTTCTTCGGTCACAATTAAGTTGACGGGGCCAAACCGAAAACAACATGTTTGCAGACAAACCAATCGAGGTGAACAAACCGATCTTTCTAGGCAACAACACCATTCCCAGCGGAAACGGGGAAAGAATAAGTCGGCTCCTGAATCAGGAAAGTAAAGACGATGTTCGACAACCTCTAATATCTATGACACTACTACAGTGTAAATGATACTAGTTTGTGGCTCACAGACACGACTCACATGTCTAGCGATGAAACGTGTCTGTCTGAAGATCAAATGTGTCCCTTCCAAATTTCTCTCCCTTATGAGGGCACTGTATGCGAACTCCTGTGGGCGCGTACGAGTATACGGGAAGCTATCGCCTGAGTCCACCACGTCCGTTATTGATATGCTGCTTGAAATTTCTCTGCCTGCCTCTGAAACCTCGGGAGTCTAAATGCCCCTGGGACGTTCCCTCACAGATATTGAGTATTCAGACGATATTGCTATCCTTGGTTCAGATCCTTCCCAAGTGCAAACGATTTTAAATAACCTAAATAACTCTGCCGCACGGTTTGGCATGCGCTTCACACCTGCAAAGTGTAAAGTGTTGCTATAAGACTGGGTGGGATCAAACGCACACCTCATGCTTGCAGGTGAGCCAATCGACGTGGTAGATACATCTGGGTAGCTATATAAGTTCCAGTGGACTGGCAGGAAATGAGATTATATCTCGAATCGGAAAGGTCAGGTCAGCTTTTGCCAACCTCCGACACGTATGGTGTCGATGTGATCTGAGTTGGTCTGTCAAGGGAAGAGTTTACACTGCAGTGGTGCGATCCATACTGCTTTATGGATAAGAGACGTGGCCCCTACGCGCAGAGGACATACGGAAGATGTGTGTTTGATTATCGGTGTCTCCGAAGTATTGGTCAGGTCTAGAGTAAACATCGGATCAGCAATGCTGAGTTTCCCCGGATGGTTCTAGGAAGGGGGAACTCTCTCACGATAGATGAATTACTCACGCTTCATAGGTTGCGCTGGTTGGGACATGTACTCCGCATGCCAGAAGACCGTCTGCCCCGCAGAGCTCTTTTCGCCCAGCCCTGTGCTGAGTGGAAGCGACCGAGAGGTGGACAGTGTATGACCTGGCAACGAAGAACGAAAACACTAACCAGTAAGCTTAGTCGGGTGGGCAACCGCCGCCTCCCTGGATGGGGACCCCGGGACTCAAATCACTAGTGCTTAATGACATTCGCGGAAATGGCCCAATCGTCCAGTCAGTGACGCTCGTGCATCAAAGCTATTGTCTTTAATGCGTAGCTACCCAAGTTCCGAACAACTGAACATGCCTTCTCCTCCAAGACTTGGTTGTACATTCCACTTTCCCGTTTTCCGGGGATCGAAACTGTAGCAGCTGGAACCAATGTGCCTAAGGCATACGGTTTATAGCTGATCAATTGAATTCAATTGATTGAATCCGACAGAAGGATCGTACCGGTAAAGCTGACGTATCCCAGATGATTCTCGGGAGAAAAAATTAACTCTTCAGGATGGGTCGGTTGTTCACAGGCCATTTGTTTTGTTGTTTGGTCAAATTACTTCAGAGGATCGCTTACCACGCACGGCCCTTTTTGCCCAACCAGCCTCAGTTCAGAAACGGCAAAACGGAGGTCCGTCTATGACTTGGCAACGAAATGAGAAAGCCTCCGCCAGTCAGCTTAAACGCGTTTACGACCGGCATCTCCAACGATAGACTTCAAAAAGGAACACACTGACGGCTAGTGACCTTGAGATATATGGTTAATTTACAAGGCAAATGTGAGTCCTACATTGCAGTGGTCGCTTTCCATGCAGAGAACTTCCAGAAAGAACGTAACTTGACTCTATCTCCATACTAGATATGATCTATGGATTCAAGTTATCAAAAAAATTGTGAAATTCACTGACCTTGTCTCGCTCAACTACGACAAGTGCCACTTTCATAATGGCAAAAGATTTCCGATGGATATGGGCTCATTGTTCGAAATCCTCCATAAAGATATTTGCCAAAACCGTAAATACTGGAGATGAGACTGCTTGGGTTCGTTCTTGAGCATAACACACGGAGTCAAAAACGAAGTGAGTGACAACTTATTCACTTGGCCTGACGAAGCTTCTGTATCAAAAGCAAAATGTTGCTCAGCTATAAGCCCATATATTATCTATCAAACTTTTCTGAAATGAATCATTCACATTAGCCGCAGTCTCATGTACCCAGTCATGAACGTCAGCGAGTGGCGTAACACTACAGCTTCAACATGCATGTGCCGGGCTTGCTCAGATACCTCACTGACGATCACCTTCACCGGTAGCGAGCGCTCACTCGTCAAATCTGGTATGCGTACTTCCATTGTACTGAGGAGACTCACACACATACTAGTGCGCGCATCAGTCGGTTTTTTAGCTACAAACCACGTACGGAAGTACAATGGTTCCAGCTGTTACGGCTTCGTTCACCGAGGATAAGGAGGATTAGGGAATAAGAGCCATGCGTCAAAGGCGAAGACCCAATCAGTTCATCAGCATCAAATGGTCCTGTTTGTGGCAAAGAGAGACGGAGCTATGCAATGAAGGTTATAGCATTGATACAGGATCGCCATTGACGGCGTGATATAGCGACATCTGTCAGGGTCAGCAAACACTGTTTTTCCCATCCTGGAATCCCCATCCCGAGAGACATCTGCTGGCAGTACGAGCGAGCTGACATGTAAGGATCTTCATGTTTCGTTGCCGAGCCATAGACTGACCGCCCCTGGTACATTCATGCAATTTGGTGGCATTCTCAAGAGGGAAAAGTGATGCACCACGTTGCGAATGAGTTTTCTGGAGATAAAAAAAATCCCGACACAATCGGTCGAAGCACACATTTCTCTCCAATCTATGGAAAGTTACCCATCTTTAGAGAAAGTTATGCGGTTATTTATAGCATAACATGATCAGCTTATTTTGGTTAATGTGGACACCAATCGACAAAACTGCATTATCAGCCGTGCACAGTAACCCGTTCTGAAATCTTTTATTGCAGCGCAGAGTGCATCTGCTCTGGTATGCTCGATGGATTTTAGTACAAAAATGGGTGTTTTTCTGATACTAAAACGTCACAACAGGCCTTCATGAAGAACCTTCGGTCCAACTGGTTAAGCACGGTTGTGGATTTTGGCGAGCAGTCTACTCTGCTGCTTACCGCGAACACAACTCGCCAAAAACAGCTCCCGGTATGAGGTGAGGTGTCATTGGATTTTATTAGCAACACATCAGTCTAGAAAGGACATGTTATCCGACAGAAGGACTGGTCCCTCCCCCGGGCTGAAATTTACTACCATTATTTCGAACACGGAGATCCCCGAAATTCACTCGACCTCGGTTAAAAAAGAAAGAATAGAGGATACCCTGCCTCCGCATGCTAGAAGACTGTACGCCTCACAGAGCTCTTTTTCCCAGCCCTGTGCTGAGTGGAAGCGACTGAGAGGTGGACAATGTATGACCTGGCAACGAAGTACGAAAACACTAACCAGAATAGAGGCTACCATGCCCGGGTCTCACAGGTCGTTCTTATTCGGATCCAGCTCTGCAGTAAAAAAAACGTTCAGCTGAATACCTCTGCGGTGCCTAACTGCCATGTACCCTGAAGGAGGCACGAGGGCTGGGATACTGCCAGGTTGCCGAAGCCTAGACAGGGGGAGTCGAGATGCAGAGGTCGGGTTCGAACCACGAACCTTCCGGTCAGTAAATTCGCGCTCTAACCACTGAGCCATCTAAGCCACCTTGAGGATGAGTCAAAATAGCGATCACTGGCAACCACAAATAGGTTGAATTCGAATTCAAAGTATGTTTCAGGTTCTCCTAAATTGTCGGGACAGTGAGGCATCCACTTGTCGCAGCTACGCACACGAAGGGAATCGAAGAGGTCGCAGTAACCATGGAAAGCTCGTGTGAGTGGCTGTTTGACAGACCAACAGCATGGCAGCTTCGTGAGCCGATTAGACAGTGCACGCCTTTGGTTGTCCAGTCGGGATAACTGTACACCACGCAAATAGTTTGCTGTGGGACCACCTAAAGACTACCTGGATGTACAACGGGCAGAAACATACATTCAAGGTATCAGCCACTCAAACGAGAGACCGAATCTAGTAGAGGGCTGCTCAGTGAATCGGGTACTTCGCAGTCGGAGGTTTCATGTTGTTGCGTAAAAGAAGCATGCAACACATAGTTATCAGGCTATTTGACTGGACTGTATAACAGCACTTTTACCGGGGCATCTATCCGTGCCTGAGAATACGACCAGCTATAACGCTGGAGCCGGACCCGAAGGCATTAGGGCAGCATTTACCACTGGATTCAAGGAGGCGGCCGAACAATCGCAGTTTCCTTCTGCATTGTTGGGTCTGAAAGTGGTACAAAAAATTATACTACCGCCTAGTCTGGGTGCATCTATGGTCATCATTGGACTCTCCACATTCTCTTCTATTCACTTACAAAAATCGTCTTATAACTTGTTGAAAATAACGCAACATTATTTTTTGATTTAAGAGTTAGTATCCCGACTACTTTCAATCACGATTACCAGGTAGTCTTCTGAGTTAGTCAACTAGAACTATGGTATTTCAAAGAAGTTAGAAATCTTCCGTCCAAAGATGCTAACATCTACTCCACCCTACGGTGTGTTGCAAACCAGGGGAGAAGTGGTCATAGTCAGTGGTATTGGAACTGCACTTTTGGTGCATTGCTGCAACCGCAGACATCAACGGATAGGAAAAGTATTTCGGATAGCTATTTCAAACATCTTAGAATGAAAAATCACGGAGCATTTTTGACCCCAGTTATATGGTTTTCAAGATATTAGAAATGGTTACAGTTGTGGGGTTTTGTGGGATAGGTATTTTGTTCATATTCACACCACTCTCGTTTGAACGGTCGTTCTCCTGTTCTGGCGTAATTATTCCAGTGAGTTCACACCAAAGAGAAGCACTGGACTCGAGTTTCGCTCCTATTAGAGTTCATCAGCAGTACATTTCGAGTGGCCGTGCCGGGATTTGAAACCCGGACGTCTGACACGCGAGGCGAGCATGTTACCACTACTTCACCAACGCACGCTGGGCGCATCTGAATTTTCACGTCTGAACAGGCGAACGTGTTCACGCTTGAACGATGTGATGAGCGGTGCATTAGAAATGAAATACATTCTATTCCAGTGTCCACTTACCAATGCAATCGGTTGAAGAATCAAAAAATGATACAGGATCTGAAGGCTGAGAGCTAGCACTGACCAGGACACATCATCCAGTGGTTCCACAGAGTATACAGCTGATAGGGAAAAAACGAAAGGATGGGGCGAAAAGCAAGGGGAATGAAAAATTAAACTCCAATGCGTATGCCTTGTAATTTGGCAGACAGATGGGTTTGTGAAATTGCTCCTGTACTAGAACAAACGACAGCAATGACACTGCACCTACCCCAACCCTATAAAGGTAAGCGAATAGTAAGACTAAGAGCTGAGAGGCACAAAGAACGCAAAACCTAGAAAGCAATACTTGTGACATTCTCAGTCGTACAACGAGAGTCTCACAAGGCAATGGGTGCGGAGACACAGCCACCTATTTATGTCTGAAGGCCAGTGGGCTGTGCTAGCTTATAGTGCCCAGCAGAGCATGCAGGTTCCCAAAAATGAGGACAGTCAGGTACCGCAAGTACCTCGGTAAGTACCGCCGTGGCACACGACGGCATGTGACCGGGCTAATGCTGTAGCTTTGAACTCAGCACTGCACGAGACAAAAGTTGAAATCATACAAAAGCAGTAAAACCTAGTGTGATAAGACGGATGGAGTCCCCAGTTGAGAATCCTGTTTAGGCTCTTTCGAACACACGTAAGTTGACCTACAATGCATTGCAGTTACTTGATTAAAAATTCAAAATTTATAAGAACGAGGTGACGGTGAGCAAAGGTACGACGCACGGTTATACTTTCGGGTATCAAGTCGAGAACCAAAGTTACTAGTGTTGACTGACTGATTCCGTGTTGCGTGCTACCTAATTAATGCAGAGCTGAACTCACTAGAGCGTGGCACACAGAACACTTGAGTCCAACCGTTTCAAATGCACAACTCAGGCCTGTGAACTTTAATGCGTGTTTGACTCAGGTTTCCTGTTTGCCGCGGCCCAGTCACTCAATATCTTTTTTTAGTTAGGAGTGAGGACAAGATCAACCGATCAACCCCGGTGGCCCGGGTTGTTGACGTGACTCTTGGGTTCGGTCTGAAACATAAACTCCTTCTGAAACGTAAACAGGACACAACTAGGTAGCTGGAAACGTGCAGTTTAGGCTGGTTAACTTTGCTGTTTGTTGTTGTTTGTAATACGGTCAGATGGTGTTTGTAACGTTCGACATCCACTGACTACCCACAAAATACATTCTTGCTGGTTTGATGAAGTGCATAAAAACAGGGGAATGTTTCTTGTATTCAACTTCTAAACCACTCCAAACAAACCTCTGACTTAACACGAAGCGGCAATATTTTGAGAGACTGGCACTTTTAACCCAGTAAGTACGAGCAACAGCGCGGTAGCGAGTACAGGGCGCACACAGTAGCTTCTCAGTGCATCAACAAAACAGACATACAACAGGGAGACGAAAAAACATGAAATTGAACGGGAAACTCACTGGTCTGGTCCAACATTAGCACAGGGATTAAAAGTAACAACAAATGCTGGATGAAATACACGGTCCATTCGAAAGGTAGCTGAAATGAAAACAAGGGGGGACACTTAGAATGCTATGAGAGTACAGACAAGTGGTTGTCCTCAATACCCTGACAACACAAAGTTTTTTTGTAAACAACAATGATGTGCTGTGATTTATTAAGGTAAGCTATGTGCAATCACAAGAAATCGCCACTTAACTTTGCAATGAGCATTCTACTGCGCACAGTCATTGATAATTCGTAATTCAGCGCCGATGCCGAAACACAATCACCATAAACATGTTTACAGGTTTCGGTCCTCACTTATTCGCTTAGGAGATGACAAAAACCAAGACACTTCAAGCTGTTCAGTCAGGCATTTGAGAGGTTCACATGAACGTGTAGAGCGTGGCCCGGACGAAATGACAACTTAACGTGGTATAATACAGCCATGATTCGTTTCAGCTGCTACCCTCAAACAGTCGTCCCCCGGAATCAAATGAAATTCCATTTTCCCGTGATACTGATTTGCAAAATTGGTCTTGCGAGTGGGCAATTACGGTGAAAGTATTGCAACCATGTGTACTTCAAAAACATTTTGAGGTGGATAGCAAATGTTTACAGGTTTCGGTCCTCACTTATTCGCTTAGGAGATGACAAAAACCAAGACACTTCAAGCTGTTCAGTCAGGCATTTGAGAGGTTCACATGAACGTGTAGAGCGTGGCCCGGACGAAATGACAACTTAACGTGGTATAATACAGCCATGATTCGTTTCAGCTGCTACCCTCAAACAGTCGTCCCCCGGAATCAAATGAAATTCCATTTTCCCGTGATACTGATTTGCAAAATTGGTCTTGCGAGTGGGCAATTACGGTGAAAGTATTGCAACCATGTGTACTTCAAAAACATTTTGAGGTGGATAGCATTGTACCAACGAACACAATTCATTCGACAGACGACTCTTTGAGCAAATGACCTATCCACAGCATTCGAGTGAACAGCGGAAAGGTGACGCTCACCAAGCTGTAACTGTCATTTTGCTTTAGAACTGATGTCACCACGTACGTTGGGACCATGGCACGGGATGGGTAAAGCACTGATGGAAAACTCCTGGCCAAACCACTAATTTTTTTGAGTGAACAGTGTCCCCAGAGGGGTATACTCTACTGGGGAAACAGGGGGTCTGTATCTGAGATTATTCTGCTCTTTCTTAATTCGAGAGCTGCTTCGACTTTGGTCCGCGGCGGACATTATGATAAGCCACATCAAACTTCAACTACACTGTAAAGATCACTGTAAGGCTCCTAAGGACAAGCAGAGTTCCGTAGCAACATTTCGCCGAAATAACTCAGCTTCCCCTTGCTTCTCCATAGAATCTGAACAATAAAAAACCATCTTGCTGGAAGCGCGGCGGCTGAATTTGGTAACACGCGCAAACAGCACCCATAGATGGCGGAACCCACCGAATGTCATGTTAGTCGACACAACAACCCAAACCATTTAAAATAAAGACTGAAAACAGCTAGTGCTGTAACGTTTCCTCCTCCCGCTATTACGATACACTTGTCTTACTCTCCGGAAACCTGACCTAAGAGTCTTTGGTACATCTTTTGAAGCTTCTGTCGTGTTTTAGGATGCTGATGGGTCGTCGAAGGCTGGTTATCAGGTTTCCAAAATATACGATTAATTGTAACGTTTCCTCCTCCCGCTATTACGAAACACTTATTCTCCGGAAACCTGACCGAAGAGTCTTTGGTACATCTTCTGAAGCTTCTGTCGTGTTTTAGGATACTGATGGGTCGTCGAAGGCTGGTTATCAGCAGGATTCCAAAATATACGATTAAACTCTCCTCGTTCTCAGTGTACAGAAAGCCTCTGCCAATGAATCTTCCTCCCTAGACACAGCATTTTGTCGCGACAAAAACACTCAACGACTAGATGAAGGTAGTCTCGGAGACCAGCCATCCGTCCCTAAATGGATCACTTGGTTCTCGATCCATAAACCTCTGGACTGTGGTGCAAAATATCCAACCGAAAAATAAACGGATTTTTTTTGCAATTTGGTCATATTACTCCACAACAAAGACCGACATTTTAGTAATCAGTATTGCTTGGTATGCCGACTGCTTTCTATCTGGTTATGATGAACCAGAATTTCCGAACTAAAAATGTAGCTCGGTCACCTTGAGTGCGCATTCCCGGTGCTGACTGGTTGGCTTGAGTGCTGATCCTACGGTACAATGCCATGGCTTCTGTGCTGCAGCGATTTATGGTCTCTTCGAGCCTTGGCTCAACGGTGGTTGACTTACTGTTTAAGCCAACACAAACACTACAAGGCATTGACGAGCTACGGGGCTAGATAGCTCAATGGTTGGCATGCGAACCTACTGATCGGAAGGCGCGAGGTTCGAACCTGACCTCTCGATTTCCTCTGTTTAGGCTTCACCAACCTGGCAGTATCCCAGCCCTCGTGCTTCCTTCAGGTAGCATGGCAGCTGGGCACCGAAAGGGTGTGAGAGCTGAACAACTATTACTTATTATTATTATTACTGACGAGCAGGGATGCTTAGTGATAAATCACCTGTCAAATAAGGTGTACTGGCTCAGGTTCAAAGTGAGCACCGAGAAATGAGATGTTCCCGTGAGATGTAGACCAGTCAGTTCAGTTCAAGGAATACGACAGGAGACTGAATAACTAATCTAAAAGTGTTGCAGGCAACAAACGAAAGGGCTACAGATAAACACGTAGTTACAAAGCAAGATGGTTTTAACATCATCTTACTTCTCAAGTGGGGACTTATCTTCACATATGTCCAACTCGGTGTCCAAATACGTAGGTTTCATGAAAATTCGGAGACTACGGCCATCTTATGGATCCCGAAAACGGCGCAGCCAACAGTGGGCACTCCTAAACTGTAAAAATAATGTCACATCAAGGTTTGCAGCGTTGTTGGAAGTGAGTGGAGCTGCTTCCCTGAGATGCGCAAATGAACTGTGTCTCACGTCACAGCTCTCCGTTGCTGACTACCCCATCGTTATCAATAATCACAGAACACTGTTACCCATCAACCAACAGCTCACCACATCCATCCATCCTCTGTCATTACATGTGGAATTTCTGACAGAAGAGGACCTGTTTACTTCCTTACGAGCTGTAGACTTTTACTCAAGGTTAGCTTGATCTCATTAGCTTCGAGGAAGCTAAGCGCACTGCTTCAGTGTCAGCTTCTTTCCAGGCATGTTTTTGACTAACTGAGGTGAAGTTTCTATTTGACATTTTGAATAAGTGCAAACGCATCGATAAATCGTACAATGGAATGTTACGCCCTTGAACATGTTTCAACGCTCCACCCATTCAGTATTGTTAGATTGCACAGCAATTCTACGTGATCGTACTGCAGTCTGGGTTAATTATCCTACTTTCAAACCGGCTCACGTAGATGGTCCCTTAACTCGCTTATTCTGACGGTCTAAATGTGGGAAAACACAGAGCTGCCACTGAACTCGGCATGCTCCATCCAGTGTTGAATCTCAAACATGCAGTTCTTCTGCACACGGAAGCAAGACTCAATTACGTTCGGTCCGGGAGTAAGCCCAGTGTCAAAATAACAACTTCGGGATCACAATAAATTCAATTTTAACGCTACAGTGACGATGATACTCACCGGGTTACGGAGAGGTCTGGGGATGGCCGAATAGAGGAATCTGAGTAGGATGAGACAATGAGTGGCGAAGACCAGTAAACTGAACCCAAAAAGGTGGAAAACACAACCTAGTAACTCCGAACTATTCAGATTCCGCTTAATCACCATTCGCATTTCGGCCACCAAGCATCACAACATGTGTACTATTTGTTGTGGTAGAATTTCCTTCCAGATGGTCGCAAGCACCAGCGCAACAATTCTTTTCAAAACTTTACTCCCTGACTCAAGAGCCATTCATGTTAGGAAACCAGGTGTGAATTCGATTTCGTTTGAGCAGAGACCTCTCCTGTCCCACGAAAAATAAAAGGTGCCATATGGCATAAGTGATCCCCATCTAGGGGTCCGTTGTACACGAAACAGCTGAACCTACCTGACGCGTATTCAACACAGGGAATGCCAGGGCCAGAAGAGGTCCGTTCAACATATGCATTTGCAAGCGGAAGAGCACGGTAGCAAGAAGGCTGGGCTGGCAGGCCAACATTATAATCTGCGTAGAAGGAAAAACAAGTGCATGTGATAAGTGGAGGAAGAGGAAATAAACGGGCGGAAAATAAGTGATTCCACTCATAAATAACTCTTGAATAAGGCTACGAATGGCGTTGCAAACCTCTAGCTAGGAAATGATATATACCTAGACAACAGAAATTTAGTATACAATCATTCCAAATGGAACAGAAACCACCATACTCAGGTAGGACACGTTAAGGGCCTGTAAGCAGGGAGGCGGATCCGAAAGGGTAATTTTTGGAGAGCCACTGGATTGAGGGATGACACAGGCATAGTCTTTCCCCTTTCCTTGCGCGATAAAACGCCTGCAAAGCCTTGTAGATGAAGCCAAAACAGGTCATCGGAAATCTAGCTTCTAATTCACCATAAAACCGAGTATCTTGCCCGTAACTTTTTTCATCCTTTCTTTCTTTCCTTTTCCTCCAGCTCTATCGTAATCAGATCTTCAGTGACGCACAGCTCAATCAATCGAAACGTTCACTTGCTGCGCGTCAACCCGAATTTACCGTCCTAAGTTCAGCAAGCATTCTTCGTTTATTGATTGCAAAGCACCGACAGTACCCAAATGTTTCATAATCTCCTTCATACCCCTCTGCAAGATCAAGATTTAGCCACCTCTCTGCTTCTGCCATTCTGAATTGGGCACGGAAAACAGCACTCTCTTCGGCAAACGATGGTTCAACATACGCAACACATGTCTCAACCAACGCAGCTTCTGGTGCTGGACACATTCTTCAATGGAAATACCCATTGCACAACCCAAAACTCGCTTTCAAACTGCCTCGCTACGGATTCGCCGGCGCCAACCAACAAGCTATGGTTCTGAGACAACGACTTTCGAATACCGGAAGACGTCTCAGTTCCGCTGCTCGAACAGGCCAAGTCTCACAACCATACAACAAAACAGCTCGCACTGTAGCTTAATACACACGTTCCTTGAGATTCAGGGATACACCAATTTGACGCCATAGGTGTCTCAAATTAGCAAAGGCGACCCGAGCCTCGCAGATTCGTGCATTGACCTCATCTGTCACACTACAATCAGAACTAATACAACTTCCGAGATATGTAAAACGCTCCACAACTTCCAGTGCCTCTCTCTGGATTGTAAGTGGCATGTTCAGTGACTGCATGTCCAGGAGCATGACATTACACTTTTTGGGTGCAAAGTGCATACCAAAGGACGGGATGACTTTGGTCAGTTCATCCAAAAACACCTGCGCCTTCTTCTCTCCTTCGAAGATGAGAATGATGTCGTCTGCATATTCCAGATCGACAAGGTTTTCGTCACAGGCTATCTGAACAGCGGGGTTTTGTAGATCTTCCAGCGTTCGTCTCATGATTTCATCGATCACGAATTTAAACAAAAATGAGGAGAGTGGGTATCCCTGACGGACATCACTTTGTGTACGGACGCCTTTAGAGAGCTCGCCGTATACTCTCACACGTCCGGAATCTTGGAATACAAAGAGCTTATTATGTTCACGAACTTCCGGGGCATTTCTTGATGGGCAAACGTGTCAAGCAAAACGGACCGGTCAACCGAGTCGAAGGTGTCTTCGAAATCCAGGGGCACTAGAATTGTGGGCCACTTATACGTATGGCTTTGTTCTAGCACCTGACAAAGTGTGAAGATCTGGTCAACGCAACCCCTATCAGGCCGGAATCCCGCTTGCTGCTCTCGAGTCAGTGTCTTACGAGCCACCGTAAGGCGACAAAGCACAAGTGACGCCAATAGTCTCGTTACGACCGAGGTCAAGCTGATCCCCCTATGGTTGTCACACTCACTAAGAGCCCCTTTTTTGAAAATGGGCACTATCACCGACTCTCCCCAGTTGTCTGGAACAGATTCCTTTTCCCAGATGCAAGCAAACAGATCAGACGAGCGCTGACTGAGGACCTCACTCCCATCTTTGAACAATGCGGGCGGGAGGTCATTCGGACCAGAGGTTCGGTGGCGCTTAAGAGAACATATGCAGTCATAAACCTCCGAGGCCTTAGGTGGTTCCACGTTCATCGTCCAGGGTTCTACGTCACATGTGGGTTCCAGATGGATGCCAGCTGGTGGCAACGACAGTTGTTTTTCGAAGTATTCGGTCCATCGGTCGAGGCGTTTTTCTTTATTCGAGAGGGTCACTCTTTTCCGATCCTTGATGGTTTCGCTCACAGGTGGTTTCCGGGGACCGGTCGCGCGGATCAACTGAAATAAGCTTCAGGCATTACCGGCTTTCTGGGCCTCTTCCATTTCCTGGGCTTTCTGTGTCCACCACACTTCACGGTCGGCTTTCACACTCACCTTCACTTGACATCCGATAACTGGTCGCACCAAGTTATGTCCGGGACCGGCTGAGATATTTCTCCGAGATTTGAGCAGTGCCACTGTTCAGTCTGATATGCAGTGCTTGAGTGTGTCTGGTGGTGCCGTGCCACAGGCGAAATTCCAAGCATTATGCAAAGAGGTGGCAATCTCGTCCCATTATGAGTTCACACGCGATGCCGGAGCGTTTGGAAAAGACTCAAGAAGACGATGCTGATAAACTGGTTTAGTATCCGAATCTGCCAGTCTCTCAGTTGCTGAGCGATTCGTCTGCGCCTTACGTGGTTCAGAAAAGGTAGGGAGAAGCGACTCCGGACGATGCGCAGTCGGAATCCATAAATGTATTCCAAAACGGCTGGCAGTCAGTTATTGATCCACGCCATCGGTAGCTGATGGCAATGTGATCGGTTTGAATTTGTGGCTGGTATACTGTTGGAGGACACAATGTGACCAGACGACTTCGGCTATCTCGGAAGTTAGTAGTGCATGAAAACAGCCTGTGATCATCACACAGTTGGAGCAATCGTTCCCCACTGTCCGTACGTACCGAGTCTAATCCATGTCGACCTCTTATTTGAGTCTTAGATGCGCTATCTGTCCACTTGTGCATTCAGATCTCCGGCAACCACAACGATAGCTGAGCTTTTAGCTCGCTGCAACAGAGCACTCAGGGCGTCGTAAAACCTGTCTTTGACGGTGTCGGTGCTACAGTCAGTTGAGGCGTAAGCAGACACGATAAACAGACACTGATCAACTTTCCGCTGGTGAGACTCCTTCACAGACGCTCTCAGACGAACCGCACAGACGACTATCAACAGGTATCCAGTCAAGCAAGGATACTTCCGCCCGGTGTCTCAGGACGATATCAACACCCGCACATCCCGCCGTAGCAGCCTCTGGATCACCAGAGGTGCGCAGTCGGAAGCGAGTGGAGACTGATGTGGCGGTTGGCTCAATCTCTGTGATTACATCTTGAATTCTTGTTTCTGAGACAGCACACGTCAATGACAAAAGAGTCCAGTGTGAGAGCAAGAGCAGCTTGTTGTCCTGCTTACTTCAGCGTGCGGACACTGAAGACGGCTAGATAGATTGGGTGTCGAGGCTTGAAAATTGATTTGGAGATACCTGAGGATGTCGACGCCATGTGGCGAGAAGATGTTGCATGCAAAACCGATGCAAGACGAACGGAGTCATCAGTCCTATTTGCTGGGCCTACAAGAGGAGAGTTATTGATGGGGTGGAGAGGGGGGGAAGAACAGAGGCGTCAGCAGTAGCCTATTTTCGCTTACTGTCCTGCTGTATGCAACGAGTAAGGCGACCCAGCTGATGACACAACGCGACGGCCGATGTGGCATGAGTTTATTGTTAGACGCAGGTACCATCGTTGTACGTGGCCTGGGATACCGTCAGAGCACCCACACCCAGACAGGTGGACGATTAGGGTCTTCAGCCAAAGCCTTTGGCTCAAAAGCCTAACCACAAGGCAGCGGCGTTTGGCGGGAAATGCAGATGCACTACTATTTCTACGGAACAAGTCGCCACAGGTTCCGATCCCCAACCTGGAAGACCAGGAGACTGTGTTCATCAGACCTCTAACCACTGATCAACCTGGTATGAGAGATTCTGTGAGTGTCGCAGGACACCCCCCAAGTATAGCTCAACGGGTCGCTGAGGTGCGCAAACCGTCACACACGGTGATGTCGGGTCCCTTCGTGGCGGTTCAAATTTCTTAGGTATCAAAGTGTACTTTGCTTCAGAGATCAATCGCAAGGAGAGACCATCTTGTGCAGGCTTCTTGGAGCACATCCCAAAGTTGGGTTCCATCCCAGAAGAAACTAGTTTCGGCAAGTGTCCTCAGTTGATGTCTCCATAGAACAACTGTAATGAGCAAATCTGATCATCGATAATTTACGAAACCCTCAAAACATAAGGGTTGATATTTGGTGGTATAAACAGTATTGAGAGCACAGTGGTGTAATCTTACGGAAACGGCATGGAAAAGTCTTCAGACGTCTCTCAACGAACAGAGTAAGGTACTCCCAAAAATGATGGCATTACCAAGTAAAATCAACATAACTACTGGACTTGAATTTCCCATAAAATCCCTGGTGGTCAGTCAGGCAGAAACAATCTATTTAGCATTCCATGAAAAAGCTACTAGGTGTTCCAATTCACGTCCGCCTACATTTTAGCCCGTGAAAGATTCCAAGATACCAAGTCGAATTCCTCGCTCTAAAACTCAGCTTAACACAGAGCGCGTGAAGTGTGAGAAATGAGTCGCTCACAATAAACTACACAGGTCTTTCAGTTTTGAATAGAACCAGAACCAAGTATATGAAATTAGGGCTTCGTCTCACATCAAATGAAACAGAATAATGCGAGAGCAAATAAAAGACTACTAAGGAGACAGTGTTGGGATAAAAACCAACGGAAAGGGCGCATCCACGAGTGAAATTCTTTGATTGTGGCTACCAGTCGTATCAGTGTGTGCTGCAGGCCTAACGTGACTGTCATTCCTGAGACCTCAGTTAGGAGCCCAGACAAAGCGATCAATGGGAGCCGGTTTTTTCACCCCCCAGTTCCATGACAAGTTGAAAGTGACTGACATCACGATAAGCCTCCAATAATTAGCACTCTTAATCTCCGTCACTCTGTTTTTAATCAGTTTTTCGTTGTCCTGTTAGTTTAGATATTGCGGTGCACGCTAACAGTGACCGTTTTTTCGATATCAAATCTGCTTTTGACTCAGCTGGTCGTCAGAAAATGTGGTAGTGTCTGGCAGTGAAGGGTACTCTTCTAAATTTGTTTCTATTAAGAAGGCTCTGTGTTCTTTCTCCCGTGGATGCGTACGTGTCTATGGCTAATCCTCCTCTGAGCTTAACACATCTGATGGTGTAAGGCAAAGGGTCCTCTCTCATCCTTTCTCTCGAACTTCGCAGTCGATGTGCTGCTTGAATCTTATTCGCCTGCTTCCTTGGGAATCAAAATATTCCCGCGGCGTTCGCTCACGGACAGTAAGCAAGCATTTAATATTGGTCCTCTGGATCAAATCTTTTATAAATTTGAACTACTTCCAATAACTTAAATAATTCTGACGCACACTTTGGTATATGCTTCTCATCCATAAAAGATAAAGTAGTACTGCAAGACTGGATGGGATCGATGAAGTAGATGGGCTCATATGTCTGGGCAGCTGCATAAGTCCGGACGAAGTGGTGAAAGATGAAATCAAGTCCCAAAGTGGGAAGGTAAGTGCAGAGTTTGTGGCACTGGAGGGACATCAACTTAGCTGTCAAGGTCAGAGTGTACAATACCGCGGTCCGGTTTGCCTCACTTCATGGATCAGGGATGTGGTCGCTGCGTATGGAAGGCCTTCGAAGGTTTTCTACGATTGACCGTCGATGCCTCCAATGCGTCGCGTGGGTACGATGGAAACATTAGATCAGTAACACTAAGGTAAGTCAGTTTTCCTAAAAAGTTCACTCATCCTCGTCAAAAGAGCTGGTTACACTCTAGAGGTTGCGCTGGTTAGGCCACGAGCTACGTATGCAAGAGAACCATTTGCCCCGTAGAACCTTCTTCGTCCTGGAGACGACCCAGAGGACAGTCCATGGCCTGGCAACCAAGTCGTTACGGGTCAACACAGTCCCGCTGGTACGTGCCGCTTCTCCGAATGGGGACCGTAGGACGAAACAACCCAATGGGAGTATGGGAGATAAACTCAAGCAATGGATGCGATGGCATAATGAATCAGTTCGGGAAACAGACAGTTATGCATTGAAAGCAACAGCCCTGATGCACGAGAATCTCTGATTGTGAGGTTGTACCACGTCTGTCAGTGTCATTAACCAATGATCAGTTGAGTCTCGGGGTCCCTGTCTAGGGAGGCGGCTTTCGCCCGCGTGACTGAGATTACTGGTTAGTCTTCAGAAAGGTCATACACTGTTTACCTCTCGGTGGCTTCCACCCAACACACGTTCAGCTGTAGCTGAACGTAGCTGTAGCACCCTTTCGGTGCCTAACTGCCATGCCACCCGAAGGTTGCACGAGGGCTGGGATACTGTCAGGTTGCCCAAGCCTAGACAGGGGAAATCGAGATGCAAAGGTCGGGTTCGAATCAGGGACATTCCGGTCAGTAAATTCGCGCTCTAACCACCTGACCATCTAGCTCACCCAACACAGAGCTGGGCGAAAAGAGCTCTGCGAGGCGGACGGCCCCCTGGTATGTGGACTACATGTCCTACCCAGCGCACCCTATGAAGCATGAGTAGGTCGCCTATCGTGAGAAAGCTGTTTCCTCATAAAGCCATCTGGCCTACCTCTGCATTGCTGGTCCGATGTTACCATCAGACCAGGCCAATGCTTCGGAGACGCCCATGGTCAAACACTGACACCTTTTGTATGACCTCTGCGCGTAGGGATCACGTCTCTGATCCATAAAGCAGTATGGAGCACACAGCTTCAATGTAATGTAACAGACAACCTGACGTCGACAAACTGAGGGCGGTACCATAGGTGTAAGCAAAAGCTGCCGCAGTCTTCTCGATTCAAGCAGCAATCTCGTTTGCAGTCAGTCCAATGGAAATAATACAACTGCTCAGGTAAACAATTTTAGTTACCACATCGATTGGTTCGTCTGCAAAAATGAAGTTTGGGCTTGGTTCCAATCGGTCTTTTAGAAACACCTTACAAGTTGTACATATGAAGTGCACCCTAAACCACGCGTCAGAATCACTTAGTTTACTTAAGATGGTTTCCATTTTAGAATAGTCTTAATATAGGGGAACAATATCGTCCACATGCTCGATATCTGTGAGCGAACGCCCCGGGAGCATTTTGACCCTCGATGTTTCAGAGGCAAGCAGAGAAATGTCAAGCATCACATCCATAACAAAGTTGAAGGGGGGAAGCAAGAGAGGGCTGCCTCGTAATGCACCACTGGACGTGGTGCACTCAGGTGAACTATTGATGTATAATCGTACCCGTCCGCGCCTTCATAAGGAGTATAAATGACACAATCAAAAGCAGCTTCCAGATCCAGAAAAACGACCAGCGTGAGACGGTTTAAAGAGTGGCGCTGTTCAAGAACTTATCTCGAGGTAAAGATAGGGTCAATGAATCCCCAGCCAGAGCGAAATACAGCTTGATTCTTGAGAATCTGTCTCTCCCGATATCCGGTTAATCTGCGCACCATAATGTCAAAAAGCAACTTGGATGCCACGACTAGCATGGTTTTCCCAAGATTTTCTCCTGCCCTTCCTTAAGACTAGAATCACCGTCGAAATGCGCCATTCTGCTGGTGTTCTGTTTTCGTTCCAAACCTTCCGTGATAGGCTTGTGGGTTTCACCAACTACTTTGGAAAATGCAAAGTGCATACGATTGGACCGGACGCTTTGTAACGTAAGAGGAACGATATTTCACTCCAGATTTCTGTTGTTGACAGCCAGATGGTATCATTTTCCACTCAGACTCGTTAAGTCCTTCCATAGGCTGTGCTGAAGTAGGCCAGCTGTGTCTGGAGGATATTACGAGGTGTTTGGATGTTGTCGGTGTTGTCCGCCTTCCAGGATGGGGTTCTCGTGATCCACCTGAGCTTAAGTGAAGTTGTTGCGAGATATGGCGGCCAACCAGTGTCACTGGCTTTCTTGCTGTCATTTTCTGTCAGGATTGCCTAACTGGGGGTTGGAGATGTAGGCCCATGAAAGTGATTGCGGTAAGTCGACGCAATGTCCTTCCCATGTTCACTGACGCTCTTTGCTTCAGAGCGTCGACAGCACCAGCGTCGACACTGATGCTCCTGTCTATGGTGATAATGAAAATATTATTATTGTGTTCACCACACCAAAATCCAAGCTGCTCGAAATACCTAAGTCTCGTGGCCTAACTGAGCTTCTCAGGAAATTGACGAGAATCCGGCCTGAATAAGCTCTCAACCCGTTCTTTTTGGTTTCGCAAGCAGCAGGAGTAATGTGTGGCCCAACATAAAAAAGGAACCATCTGATTATATGATTTGGCTGGAAGAAACCATGCCACCTTTTTCAGCACATTATGACACCTCACCATCATCAGTGGTGGGCGCGTACATGAAGTGATTATGACTAGCAGTTTCGTTCGCCGATGGTTCTACAAAATAATGATGGATAGCTACGCATTACAAGCAGTGGCTAGTATCTTTGATGTATGATTCCAGAGGGACAGTGGACTTCCCTGAGAGTAACGAGAAGAGAAGCGACGCACTGAAGGCAGTAACTAGGATGCATGCAGGCCACTGAGCGGGCTAGTAGGTCATTTTTTTGGCCTCCTCTGTCTCCTTCCCATCTTTCGCGTGGTTGTACGAAAAGGGCTCTCCAAAGCTGATCGACCGAAATACGAAGCATATGAAGATACCAGTGTAGGTTACTTAGTGTGATCAGCTCATTTATCATGTGCGAGTTATTTTCGATGCACTTCATCGCTCGCCAGATTCGAGCACTGTTCCAGAAACAGCGAGTGCCAAATAATGAGAAGTTTCTAACGTTATTAGCTGGTAGCGACCAGGTTTATGACCCACAGGACAACGTAGAATGCACTGCAGTGTTGCAAACACAATCTTTGACAGAAGCATGTCACGTCAGGGATTTTATCACGTCAGGGCATGTTATCGTCAGGGATGATGCAATTTTGCAAGTCCGATCCGGAAGAAATTACCGCATCTAGCTAGACCGCTCGGACTGATTTAAATAAATAGATAGATAGATTTATCCGATCGCCTCATATTCAAGCAGGATCTTCGGATTTGGACCTAACAAGCCTTGAAGAGGCGCCTTGGGAGGTGCATACCAAACAGTGTAACAGAGCTATGGATTAGTTGAAATTGCATTTTGACCGGATCAGATACAGGAAGAGTTATATACTCTGAGTACTTGACGTCTGTGAGCGAACACCCCAGGGAGCATCTGTACCTCAAAGGCACTTGAGAGTGAATCCTGCATAATATCAATAACTAACGTCACTGGACGTTGTGAACTCAGGCGGTAGCGCGCCGCCGACCTTCATGCATCCATCCTGCCAAGATTTTATGGGGAAGTGTTCCAAGGACACTGTCAAGGTGCCCAAAGACCATCAGAGTCAAAGGCAGCTTTCAAGTCAAGAAAGACGACACTGCTGGCCACTGGAAGCAGTGTCTTCGTCCCAGAATGCCAGAGAGTGGGTATGCCCGATGCATCTTCTTGCCGGAGGTGACCCAACTCGGCCTGTATGCTTCCAGTCCATCTTGTAAGGAGTAGGTTGGAGAGCACTTTCGAAGCCATAGCCACGAAGTTAATACCGCAATGGTTTTCAGTGTTTGTGTGCCCTTTCCAAGATAGGAGAAAACAGCAACTGTAATATTGACGGCAGTGATTGCTGAGCCACGATTCATGGGAAATTCTTCATCACACAATATGCCAACTATTAGTCTTGGCAGACAGAAACCTTTGGACAGGGGAGAAACGGACGAAACCGCGGATAAAACAGGAGATAGTGAAGCTACCCACGAGCTGTCCACTAGCTGAGACTTCACATTAAGTACGGATGTAGAGCCCCACATCTTGGAGCCTGTCGAAATATAGATGTGGAGAAGGACGAAGGGAAATAGAGTACCCCAAGAGCAATATGCAATAGCCTTCATCTGTGAAGGGAAGTCCCAAATTCAAAAGTGACAAACTGATACGATTCTGGCGAGCGTCAGTTTCACGAAGGAAAAACTGAACAGGGTACTGTTAACGTGGGACGACCAAGCAGTTCAAGGTCCGGATAAACTTCAACCGCGGTTTCTATTGCACGTAGCAAGGTGCTGTTTAGGAGGTTCCTTTCTACGGAATTCAACTGTATACTGCACCGGAATTTGCGGTTGTGAATCCGACGTTCAGATGCTTGACAAAACGTAGGCAAGTGCAAGCCGGTTAGCCTGTTTGTTATTGTAAATTTTGATGACAGACGAATACGAGTGCCACATTCAAAACAGTGAACTTCAGGCACTAGAACGTTGGTTTCTGAAAAAGTCTCGCTCTTAGTTAAGAAAATATGGGCTGAAATAGTCGTGCAGGTTCTCAGGTTGTTTTCGGAATCGTCAAATTCAGTACAGCTTTTAATCCTGTAGCTCATCACAGTTCGCTAAAATAGTACTCCACGCAGTAGGCGGAAAATTAGAAGGTGGTCGGTATTATTAGGAATCCTGGACCCAAAATTTGATCCGCGGAGGTACGGTGCGCGTCAGAATAAACCATACCCGTTGAATGATGGTTGGTGTGACAGGGGTGTTCACCAAGTTTCAGTGCTAAGCCGAATCAGACGGGGTAGTCGAGAAGCAAATGTATATGTCTTTGGACGAGGTCCACCAGTAGTTTTCACACTACCTAAGGTACCTCTCGCCAAGATGCATCCCGAGGCAAAGGGTAGTTGCCCATCGATCTTCAGGAAACGGAAAATTTGTGGAAGTGGAAAGCTTTCCCTAATTATTGTTTGACTAACCGGATATAAACCTTGTTGATGTGACGCGTTTTTAAGCCACTGGGTAGAAAACAACTGCTTTCATAGGTAAGTTACTAACAGTCTCGGCTATTCTCGCTTTCTAACGTCATGGAGGACCAAGAACAAAGAAAACGGTAAAATAAAGACATCCTTATGAAACTCACTTGGAGAGCGGTCAGGATATGGCAAGGATTTAACACCCAAAGGAGCGACTCCGTGGCGCATTTGAACCCCAATTCAATACCAAAAACTATACAATGGATGACCAAAAGTCCTTGTCTCAAGGGATTCGAATTCATAGGTAGAATAAACGCGGGGAAAGTCAACCTTGGCAACGCCCAAATCGATAGATACGCAAAAACCCCAGTTATTGTCAGTGTCTCCAATAAGCGCTGGCTCGCAGGAAGATAGTTCACGCAGTCATCTCCTCCAGCCCCGGGAAGGCTGGTATTGATACCAGCGAACGACCACTCGAACATCCCGAGCTCGTTGAGCCCCGTGGACACCAAAAGTTTGCAACAGTATGTGTGTAACTGTTCAGTGCGCTTGTACTGCCGCGGCACAGCAGTCCGAAGGGGAGTGCACGTGCGAGCAGCTGGAAGTGACAGCGCAGCCAGCGCTTGACTCAAAAGGGTCGGCAGGTGATGCAAATACTGAACGTTCATTGGTTGATGGCTCATTGCTTCAATTGGGCAGTGTTACCAGGTTATCCAAGTTAAGTAGGTTCACTGAGCTTACTGAATTCAGCAAGGTTTGGTAGTGTTGTCGGTTACCAAGTGAACCCTGAAACATACTCCCCTGGCCATTCGCTTGGGCCTTTCAGGTGGACATAAGCCGCTGAAGGACAAGAACGAACTTGACCCGGGAAGCTTGGGCGAAAACCTCAATCCGGTTTATAAATATGTGAAGCCGTGAATTTACCTTAGCAACAGGTTTAATAGATGCATAGACGATAAGAAGCCGGGGGCCGGTAGATCCGGATGAGAAAGTGCTTGATACTCCTTGCAATTCCGGAATGAGTTAGAAAAATACCCCACCATTGAAGGTGGTGAGTATGTCGAGTGGAAGAGTCTAATTTGGTCCCACTTCGTGCAGGACGGCGCGGAAAGCTACATAATTGCTTTTTAGCTCTCCGACCTGAAACACTTACTAAAAGAGCAAAAATCATGCTGATAACCAGTTGACAGAGAGCGGTTATGAGCGCAATTCAGAATCTCTCTTGGTTGTATAAACCACATGGACCTTGCCAAATTTGGGGCCACTCACAGAGTTCAAGATACACATAAACAGCGAAGCCCGTTCATTAAGTTTGTCACTAAATGCAGTTCCCCTGGTGGTTTGATACAACCAAGGGTCCCATCACCTATCGCAATGATGCCCTAATGACCAGACCGCTCCAGGAATCCCTAGGAACCAAACAACAGATACGTCCTGAGAATGTTCAAGCGACATTATTCAAACAGCTTGGAATGCGGTATTCCGTGTACTGTACGCAAATGCCAACAAAATTTCCATCCGCCCAAGGTTGGCCGCGTCTTCTGAACGATAGCCTGAATCAGTTGATAACACTGAATCTAGGATATTGGCTGACGGTGTTCCATTTTCCAGGCCGACTCAAAACACAAAATAGCCGGTAGCATTGTCAGCCAGTTAAGCAGTCTTGTCCAATCAATTCGCCCCCTCAGACACTACTCCTGCACTGCTTTGCAATGCCCAATCGATCGGAAATTCTTCCACGCTGGACGGTCCTCCCTTTGAGCGCCGTTCACTATTACCACTGGTTCGCCGAAAGGTACAGTTTTCTCGCAACCGTAAGTGAGAAGTATCTCCAGCTACCAATTTATGTACTTGTCAGTAAAGACCATTTGTAACCCCTTCACGCCCTCCGGGATGGAGTTCCAACGTGCACTGATTACTTTGTACCGGCAGTGACTCATGTCGTGCAGAAGCATGCCTGGACTCCGTATGCCAACGCACCCAACAGGACTCGTGCAGGCCGACATATTTCTTCGCAGGATAAACTGATTGCTAGCGGAAGGTACTTCGTTAACCAAGCAGTGGTGAAAACTTCTGAGATACAGTGAACGCAGATTACTGACCCCTAACTTGCTCTATTATAAGTCCACGGTCACCAAATATCCTATGTTCTTTAGAAACTTTGGCCACACAGCTGTAAAAAGAATGCGCTTTTTCGGTCAGCTTTTACAGGGACCAGATTCACGAGCTTGACAATCCTCCGGCAAATCCAAGAAGTCATGTCATGTTCGTCTCAAAAGAAGCGACCAGTTGAACAACACCATAGATTATCACGAAGGAGCTGACATATTTGCGAAACGAAGCCACCAGAAGCCAAACAGACGTGGCGTGCAGTGTGCACCAGCGACTTTCGGGGTGAGTAACAAGTGTGATACGGAGTTCACCTGATGAATTTGCAAAAGCAGAGCTTGGTGCCAGGCTTCACCAGATAAAGTTTACTTCTTAATCGTATGCTTCAACACCGTGCAACGCAGCGTGACCGAGGGTCAACCCCGGATAATAGCATGTATATTAACACACACGCAACACTTCTCAACGCATAACCGCCAATCCATCGATATGCTCCACCACGCTCCCTACCAACGCACTGATGATGTACATCTCGATTGGTGATGAATCGTTTGCAATCAAATTGCCCAGCTCAGCGAACAAACTAACGACCATCTAGACTACCTGAGCTATTAACATCCTCCTCTATAGCAACTGCGATAAGGTTTTGCAACCTACGCCGCACGTTGCGAAGAACAAATCCTCATGCCCGGTTGGTTTATTCCACCTGCTCTGTATCGTTCATCACGTTGACACTTGAAATTCCCCACGTTTATTCTGTCCCTACTTGTAAACCCCGCCTAGGTGCTTTGCTGACATAGACGGCCCAGCGGTTCATCACAACGGTGTTCGCTTCGGACAGACTGGGGTATGTAGTACCAATAAAATCAAAAATGCATCCACATAGCGTTGTACAATTAGCCATGGTTGAATTTGATTTTGTTTGCACGACTATGATAATTGAAAGTCAGTTCTGGCGCAATCGGGGGCTCAGCACACCCGGGCGCTCGGTAGGTTTTGGTCCGTAAGCGACTACTTTAGTGAGTTAATTCTGACACCGTCACAGCGACCATCAACCCATCGCTACGCACCACTACGCTCCCCAATGACGCACTGGTGATTTCACCTCGAATGGTGCTGAAACGTTTGCTATCACATTGCCCAGCTCAGCGAACAAGCCAACGACCATCTAGACTACCTGAGCTATTAACATCCTCCTCTATAGCAACTGCGATAAGGTTTTGCAACCTACGCCGCACGTTGCGAAGAACAAATCCTCATGCCCGGTTGGTTTATTCCACCTGCTCTGTATCGTTCATCACGTTGACACTTGAAATTCCCCACGTTTATTCTGTCCCTACTTGTAAACCCCGCCCCACTTTTATGTTTAGTTCGTGTATATGAACTGGCGTTTGTTTGTCCTTACCACTTCAACTATTTGGCCTTGAGGTCATCCGGCCATTTGTGACCGACTTTGTGCACGTGTGACTGTCCCACGTGGGAGCCTGTTTGCTCCTTTGGTTTGTACCTTTGTGGTCCAAGTGGACCATTAGTCTTGGACGAGTATCTACTGTCGAGGTTTGTATAATTTGTGAATTTGTCTTATATTAATAGTACCGTATAGAAACCCAGCTCCGACTTTGTTTTGCTTGCCCGGAGGTTCTAGTACTACGCGTCACTCGAAGATACCGTTCGCCCGTTACATGCTCTGTAACCATATTTGGAGCAGGATATTTAATGGCCGTTTTTAAGTAAGCAGGCGAATTACCACAAACAAGACAAACGGCCAACAAGCATAGCTAAAACAACAAGTGTTGTGCTCTAAGTTGAGATATTTTTTCATCACGGAGCTTGAAAGTAATTTTTCATCAAGTATGTACGGACTAGCATGTATGTTACACGGTGGTTCTTTCAGGGACCTGAAAATGATTTGTTTCTCATGGACTATGTTGTTAGCTGCCTGCGAGGAAGCTTGCGACTTTGCTTATACTTAGGATAATAAGCACCGCATGTATTTCTTAGCTGAGCGCTATGACATTGCCTCATAAAACAGCTTCTGAACGCCACGAAACCCGATACTACACAAATCTTCAACCTTCCTTAATACTAGGCACTAGCTGTATGCCCCACTGGCTATGGATTACCGGGAAACTGTCCCGCAAGTGACCTCAATCGATTTGTCTCGCTGCACACCTTACTTCACATATTTTCGCGAAGAACCTAAGGAGAACATGACGTGCGAACTTGCCTCATACTCAAACTTGCACATGTACACACAGTTACTGTGGCCGTTGGGTACTGTTTCCCTATGGTGAGGGCTAAAGAGAAACTTACGAATACCAACTATTTACCGGTTGTTCTTCATAGATAAAATTGTGGCTAAGCAGATTTCCAATCCGCCTGATGTAATTTAGCTACAGTACGATGCATTATGTTGATACTGGATAAACTTTGGTCCTTAGAGAATCGTGACCACCTCAGGCATGTGGACTCAAGAATTGTGGTGTATGTCGGCCCGACGGTTGTACATTATGCACGAGTGAGTGTTTCGTGTGCAGTTTAGGACCGTTCATCTTTACCAGAACATGAACAATATTAGAAAATCAGACGGATATACCATCAAGGAAATTCCTCATCTCGCCGCATCCATGGTGAGAGGTAACTGTGTGTTGCGGAAACCCGGGAACTAGGACAGCGAATGTGGAGGAGCCGGAGTATTTTGATGATGAGGTTGGACAGATTGAACTAAAAACGGGAACAGTTGCCGAGCTCGCGTGGCTTTGCTCCGGTGGGTTATTGGCTAAGGTATTGAAAAGATTAAGTCGGCATGATGGGGTGCAGAAATTAGCAATAGGACTCAACGGAGGCTTGCCTCTCGGAATTAAGTTGTGCAGTGAGAATAGATAAGCTCGCTGGTGTCGCTGTTGTGGCCGAGTCATGTGTAATGTTTCCCTGGCAGGGTAATTTGGTGCTAACACATAGATTGGAAAGTGAATGATAATCAAAAACACTGAATTTGTGAGCAGAACAAACTGAAATTTCGCCGAGATGATTAAATCAGGAGAACTTTCATTTCATTAGAACGATTTCGTCTCATATTCGGTTACTGCCAGGTATACAGCTTGGCCGTGGTTGCAATTAAATGTCAAAAATAGCAAGGACATAGCGTAGAGTAGGAAGAAAATTGTTGCGGATGTGGCGTTCGAATGAGTATATCAGTGCCGTGCCATTAGTGCGTTGACATATTTCGGTTTCTGTATAGCCCCAAACATACGCTATGATTAAGGCGGTTGGACAAGCGATGGGACGCTCTCTCGGCAGAAGGATTTTCAGTTGATCAGGGGTATCTTCACAGGTGGAACAACTTCCATGTAGGATCATAGATAATTTCCGTTCATTTTGAGATCCGTGAGGCTATAGAGCGGACGTAGGGTCGGAGACGACCAATCGGAACTGCGGTGAAATCTACCGGAATATTTTGAACGAGGTTAGAAATTACAAGGCTTCCGAACCACATGACGACAGAATACTTTAATGGACCTGTGTGAGCTAATTCCATCGCGAGACGCGAGTTATCGTATTACAGACCATATAATTCCTAACAAGTGAGAAGTGGGCACACACCTAATCGAGCACCAGCGTTCTTTCCAAGATTGATTACGAGGTGCTCGCGAGCAAACTGCCAAACACGGCAAACGGATCAAAAACCCATGTCTCACAAGCATTCAACATACCCGCGTTACCGGTGGTTCGGATGCTCTCCGTTGAAATAGATTTTAATACGAATTCGCATTCCTTTGGCCAAAGCAGTAACAATTTCCTGCGAAGGGATGTTTTGCAGATCGCGTAGTCTTATGAAACCGCAGGGAATAGCGCAGTTTCAGGCCGTTTTGTTTGATGTTCATCCTATGCACCCAGTTCTTACTGTTTAAAGGCTTAATCTGTCCACAAAAATTTGTCGATAGAGAGTAGTTTTTCAACTTCAAGCAACATAATCAAGGTTTGCGCGGTGCAGCTGAAAGATCTCGTTGATACTTCCCTGACAAGATCCTGCTTGCGTAATATGGGGCCGTATGGGGTAAAGCTTGAAATTTATTGGTGGTTGACTACTTCAAATGCTTGCAAATTTACGGGACAATTTACTATGGATGTAGTGCTCCACACCTCTTCCACATACCCTTTTCCCACACCAAATGTTTGCGGGGGGGCGTTTGCGAAAATCCGTAGTGTTTCTCTGCGGCAGTGTGAAAGCTGTCGATTATGACAATTTTTCATTTTTGGCTGCTCGAAGATCATCTTTTACGCGTGAGGTTTGGAGACAGCGCTTTGTTGTTGCGTGCGTTTCTGTGCAAACCTTGTTTTTTCTATTAATTTGATCGTGTTTTTTCCCAACATTTAAAGCTAGAATTTTAAAACTGCAAGCCTTTGAGTATGTTTAACTTGTTTACTGGAAAACGTTTCTACCACAAAATTTTAGGCACCTCCCTTAGGCTTACCGAAGCAATTTAACGAAAACGCACCGCAAGAGAATATCACCCAATGTGCTTACTCCAGCATGGTGGGCAGAAAAAAATTGGTCGCTGATAATGATGTGATCAAGTTGGTTTCGGCAGTGCCGGAATATGCGGTGGCATCCAGTTCATCCTAACGTGGTGGTACCTAGAAACAGGCAAAGGTTGGTAGAAATGAAATGAACGCGCTACCCGCCGTTGCACAAACTACATAACCACCTGTTTGCGCGCTAGCTGGCCTATACTGTTTCAACGGTGTGCCGAATTCCCACCTCATCACGATGGCATATGCTTCTTTGTTGAACATGAGGGGTGGTTACACTGGAAGGAATGTTTTTCAAGGCACGTGTCCAAAATTGGCTGTTGCTGAAATATACACCACAAGTGACGGCCAGTTACTGCCTTGGAAGATGCCGATTTGTTTAGGTCAACCCTGGCCTGCAAATTTGTGCAAGAGCGTCCTGGGTTTAATAATTTTGAGTTTTATGTTGGACTCAGATAAATAGATTGGATTGCTCCGTTATTGCACTGGGAACTGTTCGCCTTAGAAACCATGTAAACGCTAACGCCATAAAAGATAAAACTAGCCACTTCACAAACGTTTATTTGTCGTGGGATATGGTTCATTTGTCTTTTTTTACATACTGTAATACGTGATTCACAGCGCTTCATACAGACGCCTAAAATGGGATAAGTTCGGGTCGTAGCTTTGTGAGTAATTAGGCGTAAACACTCTTCCAACTTAACTTTTCGCGGTGCATTTCTGCGGTGTTTCAACGCTTGATTTTTCTTCAGGGATGGCGTTGAGCGAATGGACAAGGAAAAATCTTTACTTTCGGTTCACTGCCTAAAGTTAATGTTGAGTGTGGTCTGAAAGACGAGGAGTGCAATCGAGACCGCGAATATGGCCACACAAAAATACTTACCTAGTTTACATAGAAGCTAAAAATACACAGCTAGAACTTAGATAAACGTTGCTTCCCGTAGCTGCATAGACATCGGCCTGTTTAGAACGGGCTTGGAATTGAAAGCGTTGGGTGTGAGTAGCTGAGGCCGGCTAAACAGATTCCGGAATCAATAGATGGCATCTTAGACATCAAGAAGGCCGTCAGATTCATCGGAATTGTATGGGATGAAATTCGATGATGGGTAAAAATAATCATTATTATCCTAGCCCTCAGCTGGTGGATGGCATATTCTAGGGCTCGCTAATGAAACGCCGGGGAATCATCTCTCAGCACCACAAGTGTGAACGTTTTCCCTGTTGAGTGGTAGGTACACGAAACATGCCTCCACATATATGAAACATCAGTGGCCCCTCAGGTTATTTCTTGGCCTGATATTCACGACCCTGCTTTTTTGTGGAGAACGACCAAGGGCGCAAGGAATGTGCAGAATTCTAAAAGTAAACTAGAGGCTCTGCACAGTGCACTGCATTTAAAATTTGTCCAACGACTAAGTTCTGGAGAAGAAGGCGCTTCTAGAACCGCTTATGGCAACCGACACTCATTTACTGCTGAAAAAATATTGGTTATCGCTTCCACATTTTTGGCCCATTCGGGTTGGCTCTGAAAATAGCCCGGAGCGTCAAAACATCTGTGACCACATACAAACAAGATAGGCGTATTGGCAGTCAAAGCATCGAAACGCAGGTGGGAGAAGGCGTTGTATGTAGGGGCCTATATCACACACACCCTGAGTTTCTACGTAGCTTGAAGCCTGGGATTCAGTTGCAATGGCCTCACAAACTTACAGCCTCAGACCACTCAAAATCAAGATCGTGCTGCACGCCGAGAATGAGCCCCTATAGGAGCATCTCCTGGAGATTCCACTGAAAAATGCATGGAGTCATTGTCTATAGACACCCTTGAACGCAAGTTCCCTGGTTTAAGGGCTGCGTGCCATGCTTAGTTTTACAGTCCGCATCCACATACTTCGGCCCTACGCTGCAAAAGCAAGAGGATATGCTGACTGTGTAATAGAAGTAGCAATCTTTGGAAAGACAGGACAATGGATCCGTGGGACCGGCTAAGAATGAGCTCCTTAATTAAATGGTCGCCTAAAAGTTTCGGGTATGCTGCAGCGCAGGGTAACACAGTATTGTGCCATCACTGAATTGAGACGAGTCACTTTCTGAACAGCTCCTCATTGGACGTAGTTGTTGAGGTTTTCGGAAAAGGATGTGATGTTGTGTGACCAGCAAAATTTTCGGTTGGCCTAGAAGAAAAAATGTAGGTTCAGAACGAATCATAGTTATAGACATTTTTGGTCCATTTTAAGGTTGAATGCGGACGGAATGAGTAGCGATTTAGAGCATTTAGAACAGTTGCAACCAAATACGGAACCTTGTGAAAAGGAAGATTTGAGATGAGATTGGCGGATGCGTGTGGGTGTCAGAAAGCATTCGATGACACGTGGAGCATTGATAAAAAACCTTTGAGTTAGCACAGCTCGTGGAACTATAGCAGGCAAATGCTTGAGCCTAAATAAGGGTGTGCCTGTGCTGGTTAACCTGAGAAACAGGAGGTATATTGCATTGCCAGTATGACGCTTAAATACTAAAACAGGCAGTAAAAAACCCAGTATAATCAGTATTGTACTGGCCGCGTATGGAGGTTACTTGAAATGTAACGCAAGGTGTCAACAGTGACAGTGGAATATGCGCCTCGTAGATTCTACTCAGCTTCAGCCCATTAGCGTGTGTAAACCCAAAGTGCGAGGGCAGGTAGGCCGAGGGAAGCATAGTAGATGTGATACCGAGCCAGGAAACCCTGCCCCAGTGCCAAACAATGGGAAGCCTCAGAGGGTATGCCAGAAAAATATTGCCGTAAATTTCTGGCTGTGCTATAGAGCCCATTCATGGGGGGCCTTACGTGCACAATAGTGGCTAATTTTTGAAGCGGTGGTGGATAGACAAAGAATGCTGCAGCCAGAACTTAGAAGATGGTGAATGAAGGCGGTGCGACAACATAAATTCGGTACGGAAACCTAACTAGAGCAAAATGGGAATTAGGTGTACGGGCACTTAGGTACGGAGCTACCTCCATTAGTTCCAAGAAACCCTACATAGCGAAAAGTCCAGTGGTGCTAACCACGGATGACGTTACCAGAGCACCTGGATCAATATTTTATTTGTAAAGAGCCGTTCCCGAGAACACGTAAGGGAGCTTGCATATGCCATGTATGGAACGACCCCTAGGTAGGCCAGTTCGGCCTTAACACTGCGCTCTGAAGTGCGGCGATATTGTCGCAATAGCCTCCCATCGTGTCCTACATATTTATCCCAGTAGGTCGGCTGTATATTTTTTCGACCGCATTTCATGGTTTCACCAGGTTATGACAACCAAAGTGTGCCCTGACCAGCATCTACGAGCAGAGGACAGCTGAACTCACCATAGACTACCGCGAATAATTGGAGTGTGGATCACAGAGAGGGTGCTCTTCTAGCTTAGGTGCCTTTACGCACCAGAAAAGATCACCGGGTGTGCCGGTCACCCCACCACGCTTTATCATTATCAGATAAATCATATTTTATTTCCTGCGATTCCCAGTCTTTCGGCCAGTCCTGAATCTTTGTAGTCTTGGGCGGTCTCTCCGATTAGAGGGTGAACCTTTTGATGTGAACCTTTTGGAGAATTTTCTGAGGATGGCCACAAAATCAACATAACATCTTATCCCTCTCACCAGAGCCATCTATGTTTGGTTACATCTCTCTGTTTATTTGTCTTGCCGGCACTTAAAGTCTCTTCCAAATACAAGCTCAAAGCAGATCTTTTGAGGCGTCTCCCGATGTGGAACTGCAGGGTCATCCTTGTGAGCTCTATCTTTGGCGATCTATGCCGTGGCAATGCGAAATTTTTATTCTTCGTATTGACAAGCATGTGGAACAGACGTAACAAATAAGCTGTGCCCGTCTAACCGCTCTACAGGCCTGAAGGAACGATCACTAAGCCATATACCCCTCTGCATTTTTATCCAAACCCAGCCCTGCAAGCAAATTTCTGGCTTGCTTCAATAATTTGGGACCCCATTATTTAGCATTCATATACGTAAGATTGCACACTAAGTTCAAATGCTATTTACTTGTGCTTAATTCTTTGAAGCTGAGTGCCGTCTGCCAAGATTACCCTATGCGGAGCACCACAGATTGTAAGAACTTTCTGTATTTCATACATTTATCTCAACGTATCTCTGTCCAGATGTGATACCTGACGCCGCGAACCTGTGGGACGCAACACTCTACTCGCGAAAACGGCCATCGTACCTATCGTACAAATCAGTGATATCGTTGGATATCTTCTTCAAGGATAACATTTCATACTTACTCTTCTAGACGGCAGAAAGGCTCCACATCTTTTGGTTATGATTCTCGTGAACTTCCGACTACCCCTGCATATCAGCAACACGGCTAGCAGTCGGCCCCCAATATTTTGTGGTGCTGGTGCAGCACGTACCAGTTTGTGGTGAAGCTTAGTTCCCCTTTTTTATTTCCAGTTGCGTAATAGTTATTGGATCCAATAGTCTATCTTTCTTAGCGAAGTTCTTGATCCATATTCGTTCATACTCACTAAAGGATTGAACTAAACAAGAGCACCAAAGCATTGACAAGCGCCGCGTTATTTGAAATGGACGGCGACTCCAAACAATATTTATTTAACAAAAGTGGATTTCCTATGGATAGGGACACCATGGAAGCAGTATTTTCTTACTGCACTGACCAGAATAAAACTAACGAGGCCGTTATAAGATCCATACAAGACATATACACAGAAGAAGCAGGAGCTTGTTTACCCGTAATTTAAGCCTTTAGAAAACTTACCCTGACGCACCAGCATGTTAATCCGCCACACTTGAATTTAAATACATCACTTGAGCCTTGTTTGAAACTGGAACTTATTCAGGATTATATCAACAAATTTACGTATCCTTTTGGGGATTTTTATCGTTAAGGCTCCTACAGCTTGAGGATCAGTTACCACCGTGATAGGATCTCCACCACGTATCGGCATGCAGTACACCTTGAAGCTGCTGATCCTATGCACTTTCTGACTGATTATTAACTCTTCACTCTGCCTCAGGCAACTGCAACGATCGATCGTTGCCAGGATCCTGGCTAACACACTCAATATCGTATCACAAGTGGGAGGTTTTTAAAAATAAATTTTCCAGACAGGCATAGCTATCCTACGCCAAATAAAGGTTCTTCCATGCTGATCACCGGTTAAACTTATTTCCCTTCTTGTCTACACCTATAAGAATTGCCAACTCTTCATTATTACCTACTTTTCATAGGTTTGATAGGATAGTGACAGTATGATTGAAACTTTGCGATTAAAGTGACACGAGTTGTAACAGATAGCGTAGCATGGAAGCGGCTGGAACAAGGGCTAGATGGTTGTGAAGAGTAGTTCGCCACTTTTTGCTACAAGCCATTGGTTAAATGTAACAGAATTGGCTTCCGTATTGAGGGACTTCCAGATGCGGCCAATCTGGAGGACGAAAAGTCAATGCGGCTGCAATCAAGTTCTAGCCGGCGGTTATTACCCCAAATATATTTCGGTGCCAATGACAGCAGTAAGCAAGAAGAGTATCCTCTTCTTGCTTAGAAGTCTCGGTCTCCCACGGCCTAAAAGCCGAACCAAACTGCAGAAGTTCTGCACAAATTCCGCACAGGTTCTGCACCCAGGAGCAGACGCGTGCTAACTAGAAAGTTAAGCATAGTTACCATTCTTTTTAGGCACAGGAAACGTGAGTATGATATTTCATTTTAACCTCCTATAGGATGTAAGATAGAAGTTGAGTGTAGCAAGCTGAAAGCCATCAATAAGGTTGTGTAGCCTTGGGTCTTTTCGTCCTCTAGAGTATCGTACTTTAGATACGTGACCCACGCCTGTGTGACTTTCTCAGTGTGTGAAAATGCTAGTGGGGTTTGGTGGATATAGCTACAAAGAACACATATTCAGTTGCCCATGGAGGCTCCGCGAGCTTAAATCGTTGAAATCCGCAATAGCCAACGGGTTTGGGACTTGTCTGCCTTCAACCCAGTCCGAAAAATTTCCTGCACCTAACTATTGCACCCCAATACACAGTTTTCTCAATAATACCCATTACCTCACACTTTGTTGTTAAGTATTAACGGTTTTAATATGAGTTTGCTTTTTTGTACTTACGTACGCCCGAATGTTGGTATACATGCATATATGCGTGTATATAAATGTGCTTACTCCGTTCAAGGAAGCTGCTTAGTGTTTATTTTTTTACGTTAGTTCCAGCCAATGTCCGAAACACAATCTGAGCTCAGAGGCAGTTCTACGTCCATTAACTTAACGATCTTCTAGGAATGATTTAACTTACTGAAACCCTCATTAATTATTCCAGAGCTTGGCTTACCTTAGGGAATTTGGGGGCATTTAATGCCACATGGGTAAACTATATGTGCAATTTATGTGTTTATTCAGCCTGAAAACTCAGAAGTTGACTGAAACTTACATAGATAGAGTTAAAATTCTTGTTTTTCTCTCCTTTTCTCTTCAGGGAACTATTATTTTTCCTTCTCCGATTTCAGTAAAACAGAAACACATACATGTAGACCATGAAGCTACAGCATTTGTTTTAGAAATGTTTATAGGAGATTTTCAGGATGACACAGGACTAAACTTGAAGAACAATTTTCACACCACAATTTTTCGCCACGTGCCGTCTTGCAGGTTTGAGTCAGGAAAAAACCCTTTCAAAGATTGGGAATGCGGGACAATAAACATAGTACCGCAATAGCCGCTTAAATTTCTGGATAGTTTTTATCACCTATATGTGTCCATTTATTCTATTCCTTCAAGTTATGAAGGAGTTCCTTAACAAGTATGGCACTGTTAGGCGATATATAAGACACCCTTTTGCCAAGATATTTTACAAGTTTTGAATGCTCAGAGTACTTTGGATATTCGGTTGCATTGATGTTATAGTATATACGGTCTGGAGTATAGTACGCATCCAAAATTCTTTTGATGGATGGCATTAGCGAGACTCATTTAAAACTCAACGACAACAAGATTGATTCTTGCACAGCATCTTCTTAAGTTTTAGTTTGGTGTGTAATTTAAGTTATGTTTAGTTTTTCTATCCATACCAACTGCATGTCACTAGTTCTGGAGATCAGAGGCTGGGATTATTAGCCTTGGTGTCGCCGACATCCTGAAAACATTCATATTGACCAGTGTTAAGTTCCCAACTCGTTGGGAAACCATGAATATATCGGTGTGTGACTGGGTTACGTGCGACCGGTCTGTAGTCCAGCGTTGATAAGTTTATTGACCCAGACCCGTTCTCGTAATGAAAGCTCCATAGCCTTCCAACTAAAAGTGTAACCGCTCTGTATGCGCATCTTACCTAAATAACTTCTGTCTGAGTACGAGAAATGACCGAAGTTTTTTATAGTCTAATTGGAGCTGCACTTGTACACATTTGAGTGTTTTTGGTGCTGGCGAAATTAAATTAGTGAACCAAAGTTGTATCGGATGAACAGTAGCCACTTATGTGAGGAGAAACAAGTGTCCTTCTGTACCTGCTAGACACCAATATCTCACGAACCGTGTCGCCTGCTTAACTCTGGAGAACGATTGGTTGGTTTTTTGTACTAACACTCACTGCATCTAGCACACCAGTTCCAGTGTCAAATTTGCCGGCTGCTTTTAAGCCACCAGTATAACTTGTCCAGATTGGTATCTTGTGCAATCACCGACAAGTTACACGACTTTACTGAGTTTAACCATTATCGGAAATTTTTCACATAACTAGAGACCAAAGTAACTCAAATGCCTGCAAATATTGTCAACATTTTAACTTCTCACATTTGCGTCCTACTTGAATTCTCTGATTACTGTGTTTTGAGATTGTCCCCAAAATTTCTCCCTAACGAAAACCATGATCTGAAAAGACTCTTCTCGCCAGGTAAAGTGGTGCTTCCAAGAGCACGGTTTTAGGCACTAATTTTTCTATCGGACTAACCTTTCGTCATACTGTAAGTGTTCTAACGAGTGCTTCAATTACGCAACTACAGGCCTTAATTAATGGAAATGTTATTTGGCCCTGCAAGAGTCTTGTGTACCTTGATGTTTCGAATTACTAAGAAGTTAGCTTGTTCCCAATCTTCGGTAAATTTTACGATGACCGACCCAGCAGCCGTTAATCCCTGTCACTTGTCAGTGTCCCTCTCCCAAGAACACTGCGAAATACAGCAGCGTCACCTTACTCAGTGCATACAACAGGGGATGATAAGTGAGAACAAATGACTACTGCGAGCGAGAACGCAACAGGGGGAAACTTAAGACCCGAATCGTAAGAGCATCAGATTAAGGTTACCAGTTGAGTATTTTTGGGGTATATAATACGTATGTTAAACCGCCGTTTACGTAAGAAAGCGCTGCTTTCTGTTCTAACCGATTGTTGGCGAAAGGTTTGCGGGTACAGGCCATGACACGGCAACATGGGTCGAAGATGGCTGTTGGGTGCTGTTAGGTCTTCTTGCCTTCCTGGCCGAAGGTCATATGATCCATTTTACAAATGGTTGAAAGCCCTTCGGGTTATCGTACGCAACCTATTCTAATCGCGCCCGTGCTGTCATTTACTAGCAGGACTAAAGTTAGCTTGTTACTCTACGCTGCTCTCATGTCGGTTGAAGTTCACGAAGGAAGCTGAATCGACCCTGCTGATTGCACCTTAAGTTGACATGAGTAGATGTGTTTATTTTGCTGATATCCAAAGATGTAGACACCTTACTCTTGATATTTTTCCTGAAGGATACAGCGTCTCTTGACACCAAACCCAAACAAGTTGTTATTCCCTCCGTTATTTACTGAAACGTCCCTCTAATGTATATGGGAGTTAAACATCACTGTATATTACTGGTGCGTTGCTGGCGAGGACAGTGAACCACAGCTAGCCCGACATTACAGGGATCATTGATTGGAGTTGAAACCCTAGAATTTTATGCCACACGTGGATGCCACGTGGGTGCTTCCCATGAGGCTTGTAAAATATCCCACTGAGCTTTTTTGTTTCCACGTTATTTTTCTTGGATGGAACAGTAAATGCGGCGCTAACCTCTTGAGCAAAAGATCTCTAATTCTTAACCAACTCCGACTTCTCCCGTCTAGGCTTGAGCACTCTGACAGTACCTCAGCCCCCGATCCTTCTTCGGGTGCACTGGTAGCTCGAGTGTCACAAAGCGTTACAGCCGAAGGATTATTACCTATATTTTCCCGGAAAAACTTGAAACGTCTAACTGCAACACTGTTAGATCACCAAAACACTACTATGTGTGCAGTTGTATCTCAAGGAGCACTTTTGTTAATTTCGTAGTAGGCAAACACTCTGATCCATGTCAATTCAGCTAGAAGCCGAGTCTGCCTCACGCACTCCTCTCACATAAGAATTTCACACGCATGATCTCCCGATTATCGTATTTCAGAGACCTCTTACTTGGCTCTTCTTATACTTTATTCCCTTACCCTGCGTATTAAGATCGCTTGTAGTATACTTTTTGAGGTGCCAACTAAATGATGTCTCGGGTGAACTTCTTGAAGTACGTCCAGATAATTAGTCGTCAATATAAGATGATGTGATATGAACAATGTGCCACCTAACCTGACTTAGCCTGGATTGGTCCAAGCGTGTTTCGACCGTAATTCAGGGCCGAATGCCTTCGAAGACCGTATTTCAGGGTTATATTTTACACTCAAGGATTTTTAGAAGTGACTCCTCTGGAAGGAATGCAATGTTTTGTTTTATAACCTCCGGCTATTCAACTGGATCCTTTCGATAGTTCCTAGGACCCCATAAAAGAAAATTATGAATCTCTGAAATCTGACAGAGGTTTGGAGTGGTGGTATAAAAAATCGGAAAATCCAGAAAAGCAAGGTTGTGCAGGCTTCATATCTCATCCGTGAAAATCGGAAAATCCAGAAAAGCAAGGTTGGGCAGGCGTCATATCTCATCCGTTTTGCCGGTTTGCAATAGAAAGTTAGACCGTGAATATGGAAACCCTTCAACCTCAAAAGTATTGGACTGTGAACTCTCAACTCAGCGTAACTGTACCTCTAATTCTGACGAAGTGCAATCCGCCCGGTGAAGGGACGATGGTGAATCCCCTTACCACTGTACGTACAAAGAAATTATGCCTATCTGGGAGAAGCGGCAAACTAAAGAGTCAACAGTGGTGACAAACTTCGCAACTGGAGCTCACAGCGAATACAGTGGCCATAAGACTCTCAGCGTCACCGATTCTTCATCTTCTAATGACTATATGCAAAACCTTGACCAGTGAGGAGTTAGCAGGATTTCAAACGAGTA
Source organism: Clonorchis sinensis (assembly GCA_003604175.2). Classification (NCBI taxonomy): domain Eukaryota; kingdom Metazoa; phylum Platyhelminthes; class Trematoda; order Opisthorchiida; family Opisthorchiidae; genus Clonorchis; species Clonorchis sinensis. Next base: position 27,014,709 of record CM030369.1, read on the forward strand.
TGGGCTGCTTTGATCCAACCCTCAACCTTCGGCATATGTTTAACAGGCGTCGCGAGTACAGACAACTCAGAATATCAATATTCCTTGACTTTGAGGGCGCGTTCAATCCGATTGCTCAGTACGTTATTTTAGCGGTGCTTGATCAATAGTACATACCTCAAAAGACCGTCAACATATTCTGTTTTTTATATTCAACTACTTCTTGCCATGTGAGGGTACATGGGAAGTTCTACGAAACGCAGTAGAAAACACGCATGTCAAGTCCCTTCAGTTCTGTTCAATTTCGGCATCACTGAGGCGAAAGCTGGAAGTACTTCAAACTCCCAGGGTTCAAATCTTCACTGTGGAGAAGTTTGTAGATCTGCAGTGTGAAAGTGACACTGTCCTAAACTCTGAGGGCGAATGGGAGGCAGAAACACCGATAGGTCAACTACCAGCTATCACGCCATCTTTCAGCACGCGCCCTGCACCTACAGGTTATGAAGCGATGTCTCCAAATGTTCAGTCTCTGAAACTGCCCCTTCCGATTCAAAGTGGAGCCTTCTGGATAGTTTTACCTACGGCGATAGTTGTATTCGGTCTGGTGGAGGTGCTTGATGAATTTAGTGCACAAATCCCAAAGGCACAAACCACTTCCTCCAGTTTTCGCCACATATGGTGTCAGAAGAGCATAACACTGGCTCTCCTGGCTCATACGCAACTTGAACCTAGCACATGGACCCTGGCACATGGTTTGTCGCCGGCAAACTGAACTGAACCCAACATATCAGGTTACAATACGAGCTGTGTTGTTTTACCTGTGCCATGCTGACGCGTCTTCAGGGTCTTGTCCACTGATGTCTCAGAGGCGTTGCTGAGTTCGGTCGAATTTGCAACCAGTTAATTAAAAGCGGATATTCAGTTGTGCAACAGGTAGTTTACTCGCGAAACATACAGGACAATCAACTGCAGTAGCCCGACAACGCGCTACGCATGCCAAATCATCGTCTATGGAGACGAATTTTGCCCCTGTGCTTCAGTCGAAATGGCGTAAACTGAGGGATGGGTAACATGTGTCTCGGCAGTAGTGTCTTAAAGGTATCTCAAGACGTTTGGATGTCGTTGGTGTTGCTGGCCTTCTAGGATAAGGTGTTTGTGACCCACCTGAGCTTGAGTGAAATCGGCGCAAGATATAGTGACCAAACAATGTTAGTTGCGGTCGTGTTGTCATTTTATTTCAGGATTGTCTAACTGAAGAGCCGGAGGTTTAGGTCCCCGAGGAACATTGTGATAAATTAGCACCATGTTTTTCCTTCTGGCTGGCCGCAAGAAAGTAAACTACACGCCTACATGTCTTTTTACTTCTGGAAATTTAAAGTTTTATGTAGCTATGTGAAACGATTTTGTGTCATTATGTGAGGTAACAGCAGAATCTTCGAGATTTCAGCGGAGCACGAAATTAAAGCAGATTGGCATAGAGGTTCGTGAGAAGTGAACAGCGCTTTTGGAATTTTGGGCTGCATAACCTCCAACATATTTGTTGTACGCTACATTAAGGGAGTATACGAGTAGCTATTTGACTGAACAATGGAGAAATGCCCAGAAAAATGTCAGAAAATGATTTTTCTGACTGACTTAATCTGGAACTGGGACGGCCACAGCAGTGGGACCACTGCGGTTAGTTCGGATTATCAGATCTTTGTGGATTTTCCTCCTGAAATTCGGTACGATTTTGGATTTTATAGGCAAGCAACGCGAGAGAACAAGAGAAATTCGTGACCATAAGGTCCCTCGAGAATTGATGAGTAGACGATCAGTAAAGCGATTAGATAAATCTAGTGAGCGCTGGATAACCCAGCTTGATAAGGAACATCAAACTAAGTGCGAGCTGACAGGGATACGATTATTCAGATGAATAATGTTATTGCGGATTCTACAAATACATCAACAAGCATGTCTCTAGAGCCCCTAATGCTTCATAATTCTGAAATCTTGGGAGATTGGCAGTCAGATGACAACAACAGAACGGTTACTTGGTTGTCGTTCACGGTGTTTGGCTTCAGCGTGCACACGTTCATCCGTTCAGGCGCGACAATTCAGGTAGGTCCAACTTGGAGAAGGACTGATCGAACGAGAATAATGGGAAGGCCTGCAGTAGGCTAGCACACCACGCCACCCCTTTGAAACACGGCGCTTTTTAACTTGAAGGCTTTAAACATGAATAAATAAGCAGTGGATGGCAGTAAAAAACATTAATGCTACTGTCTCTGGTAAAAAGATAATCGTTCAGCTGTAACACCCTTTCGGTGCCTTGCTGCCATGCCACCCAAAGGAAGCACGAGGGCTGGGATACTGCCAGGTTACCCATACCTAGACAGGGGCGATGAAGGTGAATGTGAATCCCGAATGATATAAACGTGTTTTAAATTCATATTGATAAGATACCAGAGGGAGTTACTGCCAGAAAGAGAATTAAAACACAGTGTGTCATGCTCGGTTTATTCAACAGTTTTATACTGTTTCCGGGCTGTCCGGGAAACTCCCACACGATCATTCGTCTCCTCACATCGCGCCGCGTTTCCAGAGCTCAACAGTCTAGTGCATAACTACAAAAAGAGAAACTCCTAACGGAATTTCATTGAGGTTTACTGCTATCGCTTAATTAGAAAACAAAGCTGTCTTCAAGTCTAAGGGTTATTGAAGCTGCTTAGTAAAATAACGCTCAACTTCTCGGAAGGGCATTGGTTCCATCAATTAGCAGCCATTACAGGGAAGAAACTCAGGTCCACTGAAAAGTTCATCATTATTGTTGCAGTGGTTCAGGTTTGCAACCCACTTGTTGACCTAAGGAAGACCAAGTGCATCACTGAGGTATCCCCATAAGCGTTTGTTTTTTTTAAAAAAATAACCTGTTCGCTAATCTTTTCGCAAATTTTATCTATCATATACCGGAAATGTTACGACGGATTTTATCAAGCACTTTAGAAAAGCCGAATCGTGGGGAATATAAGAGACATCCGCGGATAAACAGCAAAACAGAGTATCGCACTTGGTAGGAAGAAATCTCCTGGTTCAACTAACTTCCAGATAATACGAGATTTGGTTTATTTAGGGAGGAACACCACTTAAGGCGTGAATAGACAGCACCAGTCTTCTAGCAAATAACCTTAAGTGAGAGGTGGATTTCCCAAGAATCTAGATGGCCACCACAGTTTGAATTTCGCTATCCTTTCATCAGACATAATAGATACAACTATACGGGTGTACAGTTCTTTCCAGTCAACCGAAAAGCTTCAATGAGTCGGTGAGTAAGCCGTTTGTTAACTTTGACTTTTTGTCCACGTCAGATTGAGAGACCTAGCAAGGCTCATCATCGATGCAGCTTTACCGATCAAATGCTTGGAAGCAACAATTCTGGCTATGTGAGCTATTTTCACGTGTGGCAATGTTTCTAATATTTTAGTTTTCTAACTCAAGGACAAAAGGAATTCAAGCGTTTCACCATCTCGTTTTGCTCTGAATTTCAAGGCCATCCCTTCCGACACGTTGTGCTCGGGGTTTACTCAAACGGTAAATATGGAGCACTCGGACTTAGCCGACGCCGCGACCTGATGTACAAGCCCCTGGAATACCCGGTAAATTGAAAATTGAACAGGAAGTTAACCAAAGATAAGAGCATGATTTCTCTGATACAGAGTTACATGAAGGCATACTCAAAACATTATCACAAATTGGTTAGAGTGAAAATAGGCCTACCGATTCCACATGATCCCCATCGATTCGAAACAATTCCTTGGAAAGTAAGTTCGGTTTGTTGGTCTTATCGTCATGAAAAATAAAGGGTCTGTTAATCACGTCCAATGCATTCAATCGAAACACGGACTGCAAACATATCCTTGAGCAATATTCACGCCTGGTAAGTTATTCTCCGAAAACTGTTATCGCACATTCCAGAGCGGAGTGAAAGATTTTATTAGGGCAACAATAAAGGCCAAATGCAATGAGAATATAGGGAAAAAATAGGAATTTGTGTGAACATGTGACCAGTGACAGGTGCGTGAGAATATAGGGAAAAAATAGGAATTTGTACGAACATGTGACCAGTGACAGGTGCAAAGGGATACCGTAGGAAATAGTCGCTGACATGAGTATCGAGGTGGACAGATGGACAAAGTTTGGGTGCTGTTCGCACTTCAGGATGGATTCAACGTGACCATTTCTGGGCTCGGGTGGGGAAACTGATTCGCACTTCAGGATGGATTCAACGTGACCGGGGCTCGGGTGGGGAAACTGGCCCAGTTGATTACTAACCGGTGTCAGTGGTGTTTATGCTTTCACAGTTTCTGTCCAGAGTGTTGCAGGCTCGTGCACCTCGAATAAGCGTGGTAGGATAGCCACCGGCCTCATTCCCTGTCCAATTTTTTCCCTTTCTATTACAAGGCTTTATTCGAATAAATTGACATGGCTGCACGGCAATGAAGCACCGGTGTTCTCATCCGATGTTGCTATCAATGACAATGGATAAAAGAGTTGGGCTATTTCAACTGTTATCCTCTATAACAAGGCAAGACCGCTTTGGTGCAACTTTTCGTTGAAAATTGCCCAGATCGCGTTGCTAACATGCCCGGAAGTGGACCGAGGCGTCCCGGTTCCAAGGTCATCCTGGTTGTTTAATCCGAACAACCACTTTTTTTAGCGGATTTTTTAGGAAATAGTACGCCGAGTTACCTATACCTCCAGCAAACTGCTTTGATAGGAAAACAATTCGATTTAACTGTTAGTCCTGTGGTTGACAGTATTAATCACACACCATACATCACGATGAAACCTCAGTTAAAAATTTAAGAAGCTATTGAGACGACTGAACAGTTCCATAGATGTTACTCAATACGTGACAAGTGGTATAAAGCGGGTCATCAGTGGTTGTGTCTATCTGACATCCAACCTATGGTTCCAAGCAGCTGCACAAGCAACAATGGCTAAAGTCCGATACGGCGAACCGGTGCCGAAATCTCACGAAGTTACAATGCAAAAAAGCTCCACGGTAAACGTTCGTCGGTTTCTGTGGAGGTTGCTTATCCTGTTGGGGGTGATAGCCAAACTAGAACGACTAAAACATGCAACCCTCATGTGAGCAAACGCAGATTCCCCAGAGGCATATACCTTGTACAACTACCGACCAATCGCTACGATCCCTAACAACGCACTGATGTTACCCAGATTGGTGGTGAAAAGTTTGCAATCAAATCGCCCAGTTCATCGAACAAACCAGCGGCCAACTGTCTGAAGAGCTAAACTGGGACGAATGTCACACCCCGCATATCCATAGACTTGAAATGGCCGGTGACAACGAAACAAACAATATACGTGGGTCGGGAGATAATCCTGTTTGTCGTTTTAAGGAACATTTCTTTTGGTTTACTGGGAGCAATTCATCGATTTACATACAAACTGGATGTAGCCGCTATCCTGTATATCATCTTGAACGATCTGTTTTTTAGGTTCATATCAGAGATGAAACCCAATAAGCACGTTCTAAAGGGTCGCACGAACACACACTTACTATTTCCACCTGACATAATTAATAGGAGCTTGAATGGTAGGCATTAAACAGGAATCCATATCAAAGTTCAATTTTTTGTTTTGTGTCCGAATGACCAACTCCCACTGTTTTCCAACCACCAGATACGCAGGCACACAGAAGCAATATATGTGAATCCTGCTGCCATTCACCTGCCAACGCTTGGTCATGTTCTTCCATCCCCAACCTTGCACAAGCACCCATTGCGCCAAACACAGAAAGTTACTGTTGGTTCTGCAAGAACTATAACTCGGAAGAAGTCGCGGCTGATATCTGGCAGTTACCAGAAAGGGTCTACGAAGTCACCCAGAAGGATTAAAGGGCCAATACTGACTGCAAACAAGGAAATAATGAAGTGAGCAAGCAGATGGGTTGGTGTAAATTATTACGCCTTCGTAAAAATATTGAGTTACATATAAGCAAGTTCAACGAAATTCGCAATGAGTAAAGAAAGAGGGTACCATGAAAGATAATTAAGGCTCTTTGTTGAATGCGGAGAACCAGTAGTTGCAACCCGTACCACATAACCGGTGAGTGAAGAGGAAACATGACCACTCGCTTTAACTTTCAACATCAAAGGTGGAGATTAGAGCTGCTGGAAAGCATGCATCTATTGACAGCTGGCAACGATCTCTCCAGCAAACAACCTATCACACTCGCTGATTAGATTTTCGTTCGTTACGTTGTCAATCAATGGGGATTGGGATCTTAGGGACACGGGTTAAGATGAAAGGTCACCGCACAGCTGTATTCATTATGATTGAAGGACGCCACGTGGTTTTGATGCGGCAAATCTTTCGTGAAAACCACATGTATCGTAAAATTGAAATAAACTTCAGGCAAACAAACTGCCAGCGATGTGGTTGAATGACGAAATGGAACCATCCACTATTTTATTTACAAACAGGTTCTGACTTCCAGGAAGCTTTCCTTTTATTATTGGCTAACATAGAAAGGTGACCAGAAAACACCAAGTTTTGTTGTTTAGTGTTCAAACCTATGTCCTCGAATCGACTTTAAAGGTGAGTTTGTCGAAACGTTTGTTCTAGTTTGGCGTTGGTCTCTTTTTTACTTGTCTTGAAAAACTTTTCACAATGACAGAGAAACAGTGATAGGCTATGACGCAACCACGCTGGATATCAATGACGCTGGGATGGAAGTATGTATAGATGAGCACTTAAATCAATGGTTTCTGACTTGAATGCCATACGAAATCAAGGACTGAAAGCCAGTACATCATATGGGTACCACTAAGTGCTGAAAAGAGAAGCGGTGCCAGGGACCACGCACAAAACTTTTGACCGGTTTTCATTGGGCTGGTGTGAGAACGAAACATGAGAACTTTCCATGCAACCAGTCTTTTGATGTCCAAAAACCGATCTGAAGAAGTTGTGAATTATTACCGTAAAACTACGAAAAACCCATGTAAACTGCTTCATTATTGTCGAATGGTAAATGAAATGGTACTTAGCGGGTTTATTTTCTGTGTGTAACCGGCGCATACTATCCCCTGCTTTTTTTTCAAACAGACCACAGATGCCCGCGCAATATCAAGTGCGCGTATGACTAGCAGAACCATTCGTCCAGTCGAGCGGATGTATGTAGTGCAAACTGGCAGAAGCTGGCACAGAAACCTCCCTCCTACGTGCATAAGAGCAGATGTGCACAAATGCACATAGACTTTCGGTGCATCAGCATATGTTCCGTGTGCAAAACTATCAGTCTAACCAGGCCTTATGATTTCTTACACGGAAGGTGACGGGAAACGGTTAAAAGCAACAGTAGCGCAGCAACGTAAAACGAGGTTGCCCACCGCGTATTGACCATATTCCAATTTTGGGTAGTAGTTGGACAGAATGGAAAACAAACATAATTGAAAATCTAATACACTACTCATAAGGTTTCTGAAAACTCTTCGACATCATAAACGAGAGAATCAGCTGGGTTTCGGGTGAGTCAACCAGTGAAAACCAAATTGCTACACAAATGAGTGTATCAGTTGAAAACAAAAGTGAAATTGAAAACCATTGACCCAAATATCGTTCACTAAGCACCCAATATAAAGTAAGCTTAAGTTGATCGTTCTGAGTAGACTGTAGATAATGAGAGGTTTTACATCGCGCCATGTGGACGGAAGTCGTAATGCGCAGTCAAGCGAAATGCCAAATAGCGTAAGAGAATACATAATCTGGTTGGTGGTCTACGGAAATGAGCTCACCGTGGTCAGAGATGCAGCAAAATATGGCGCAAAACGAGTGACATTATAGGTATCAACCAACTTTCGCTGAAAAGCGTTGCTAAATAGATGGCGCAACGGTGAAGCGTTAACGCTATCATGTATGGCGGGTGATAAGACTGCTCCAAGGCGCTCCCGTTTTTAGCCAACCGCCTACAACTACAACGAACTTGATAGTGAGCGAGCTTGAACACACTTCAGACAGCAAGCTTTCGGAGTGCGGTATCTATACGAGAGAAAACTTAGCAAAGCAGCTCAGAACTAAAAAGATAAACCTCAGTATACGTGATAGACACAACTATTCGAACTCACTAAAAAACCTTCAAATCCTAAGGAAGTCAAGTCAAACCAAGTAAAAGTGTGGAAATAATGCTAGTAGTTCTAGCAAGGCAAATACATTTTAGGCAGGTAATAAATTAACAACAAAAAAAAGGGCAACAGGTGACAAGTAATGCAAAAAGTCAAACAACGAGGGAAGTCAGCAAAAGGCATGAAATGCACAGATAAATGCATGGTTCAACACATAAGCGCAAGGCCATCAATGAGAACAAATGTCAAATAAAACAAAGACAAAAGGCATACTGGTCAATGAGAGGGGTTTGACTGTGTGAACAACAAAAGCAAGGCACTGAACTAGACATAATCCGTTCCTCAGGGTCCTTGTCCTACAAATCATTCTTGTGAGCGTCGTACAGAGAATAAAGCAAGCGAAGAGTGACTTTGAGATCATGACGAAGTAGATCGTCCGCTTGTTTCGGACCAAGGTTGATGCCATCCACCTCTTCGGCTAGTTTGAACGCGAGCTGTAAGTTTGCCTGCCGTTGGGCATTGGTCAGTGGAGTAAGATGGTAGGCGTGGAGCGGGACAAAGAATCCACCCAGTAATCCGATCAACAGGATGAAGTAGACACCATCATTCATCTGATGAAGCGAAAAAGTGAACAGCGAAGGACGCGGTCAGAAACAATAGTAATTAACAGGATGGGTTTAACGTAGTGTTATGCATCGATTGCAGTATACTTCCGGTATAAATTGCACATAGCGGATTCGATCTGTCGAAACAGGCCACACGTCACTGGCCAAACGTACTTTATTCTAGGATCACATGAGTTCAGTTTTTCACTAAAGTTCTGATTGAAACCTAAAAGCGTGTGAGAGGTGGTGTCAACTGACATATTTGTGCAGAAGGTCTGTGGTTCGAAACCAATCTCAACGTCTGAACTTTCCATATCTGGGATTAGGCCACCTTGCGGCATTTCAGTTCTCGTGCTTCCTTCGGGTGGCATACCAGGTAGACACCGAAAGTGTTACAAGTGAACGATTTTTAAGATGCGAACGACTGGCAACTTGCTAACGTTAGTCCGGTGATAAAGTGCAGTGACTTGGAGCTGATGTTTGTCGGCGAAGTGATTAGGGAGAGAGCTCAGCTTTTGTGTCTGCACACACCTTGAACGAGCCCTGCACATTACTGGCGATTAAGTCAAAATTCTACATCAATTGAAACACGAAGGCATTAGCTCCGACTGTCAAAGCGCTCACACAAAGATGCAGGTCGTTTTTCGAAGAAACGCTCAGCAAAGAAGCGCAAATCAATGTTTCGGGAACCAGGGTTCATTTTGATCAAGGATTACATCACATAATCTATGTCACTGTATTCGTCCAAAGAAAGCGAATATGCTTAACACATCCGACAGTCCTGTGAAATGATTCGTTGAGAAGAAGCGTGCGGAATGAAACAGGAGTTTTGGCTATCAAAACAATAACCATAGCTAAAAGACCGATTGGGACGCTTGGACTCCAAAAAGCGTAATTCAAGCCTCTCCGGGCACTTATTAATGATTAGAAAAATCTTACCTTCAAGCACTGTCACATGAAGTTCTACCCGTAAGACTTTCCTAGAGTGATTACTTTGAAGCGAACAGAGTAGGACCTGCCATTTACTAAGTGGTTTAAGGAGTCAACACGTAGCTAGTCCTCACTGCCGGAAGACACAACTTCTAACATTATGAAGGGAACATTACGATTAGTCTTTTTAACACCGTCCGGGCCGAATCCGGTCCTGAAATCCTAAAACTTCTAACATTGATTGTTGGTCTGTTCGCCGAGCTTGGCAGTTGGATTGCAAACGTTTCATCACCAATCGAGGTGACATCATCAGTGCGGGGTTGATGACTGATGATGTCACCTCGATTGGTGATGAAACGTTTGCAATCCAACTGCCAAGCTCGGCGAACAGACCAACAATCAATCAGCGCACCCGAGCTACCTATATTCCACAACATTGCCGACTTCTAACATTGCCTAAGATCATACCGATACCACCTGAAATCTATTGCGAACGCCTCCAGTCGTCAGTCTAGTTAAGGCATGTCATTTCATCCTTCTGGACTTGCAAGCAGTCCTTATGTTTGAAGCACAGTATTTAACTCTTGACGAGTACATACCTGAATTAGATAGGCAAAATGACCACCTCTTGAGTCAGCAAGTGATGTTTTTACCACGTAATTTAATGATGCGGTGGGTACGGGGTTGCTTAAATTTTACCCGAAGTTGTTTCCGTCCATCTTTATTAGGGGTTTCTGGCTTTTTTGACAGAGGAATAAGAGGTATGTGGCGAGCACCTTCCAATACTGGTCACGATGATGGTAAGCAAGAACCAAAGTGAACTAGCTTCATACGAAATAGGACAACTTTGTAGCAAATGAAAATGGTATCCGAGCTAGCGTCTGGAAAAGACGAAACTGGCAGGTAAATGGTTGACAACCGTTTGGTCACCCGCGCGTTTTGCGAACGCTGAGCATCAACATTGTGCAATCAATCCTAGCGCCTCCACCAGAGAGGTCTCAATTAAGTTCTGAAAACATATGGCTGACGGAGTGTTCAGCATACCACCCCCGCATCCAAGAGGTATCTGAAGGAGCCGAGAGTGAGTGTGTATGGATATCTAAAGTGGAAGTTCGTTTAGGTCTTAGTGGTTCAACTGGTAACACAAGCGTCAGTGTAAAAACTCAGTGCAAAGAGTGACAGATTACCTCGGTTTCCAAGCTGCTTACGCTGAGGTTGATTTTTGCCAAGTGGTGGTTTACAAAATCCAGTAGTGTTTGTTGGAACGCGGCCAAACGCTCTGGTACCGCACAATCGACCAATGCACTGATTGCATCGTGATCGCCAGCAGTGTCTACAATAGGATATAAAAAAGACCTGTAAAAATGGATGGTCGATACTTAGCCCGGTCACACTGAAGGAGGAAGCTTGATTGTAAGATGTGAAGCACCAACGTTCTTCCTCATTATTACGATTTCACTAATGCCAGCAGAATTCAGCTGAGGGGAAGGGGTGTGTACCGTAAATAGATGAACGTCTGCACAGTCAGGTGTTCGTAAGACAGAGTCAATATAGGTAGGATCGTCATACAGAGTGAGCATTGTACCAGAATACCTGTTTTCTGTGACTGATCCCCTAGGCTAATTCAGTATAAACAGATACATGTACAAATCACGCGTACGGTCAGACGAAGTCATAAATACGGGATAGGGTACAAGAGTCAAAAAGGTCAATGAAGTGCACGCTTGTGGAACTGAACCATTCCTCAGTTATGGTCAGAGGTCGCGTAAGTTCACTCTGGACTCACATTTGCGGGCTACATAGCCGAATTTTGATCGCCATCGCAACCGGTAACAATCTGAACTGCGTCAGTCCTAATCGACTCAGAGGTCCTTGTGACACTGTCTGAGAAATATCGGTTTCAGCCGCATGTGAGCAAATGCACTTGAACCACCATACACAGACAACGGGTTGTGTTCGCTAACCTATTCCGTCAAACGTCATGTCTGCATCCGGCAAAAGCATACGAAGGAGTACACACGTAGGCTGATGGTAGAACTTGAGATTTGGTTTTTGACACGGGACCTGTTAGTGGCAACTGGAAATCAAGGACAGAGTAACTGATATGTGTCGCATTGGTATATTTCTCGACATTGTGACAACTAGTTCATCAACCGAGTCTCCTTTGAAGGGTGCGTTAATATTGACGCGTTTTCTCAATGCATTACTGTCTAGTTCTTAGCATTTTTGACTGCAGTATTTTGAGTACGGATCGGTCTGGACAAGTGATACACTTTCAGTTGTATACAATCGTGGGGACATGCAGCGGAATGCAACCATAAAAGTGGGTATTTCGGAGTTATTTCTCTGTAGACATTACGTCGTCCGGTCTCACAGACCTTTCAAAATTAAGAAGAGCAAGTCATTTTTTTGTCCTCGAGTTTAGGGAAAGACCTCATCTTAGTATGAATTGAACTGCAACTGCTTAAGGGTCGGTTGGGTTGTCATCACCACTGGCAAGTGCAAACATAGTCTTTGTAACGACCATACGGTAAGAACTGCCAGGTAATTGCATTACACTGTTGAATAATGGCTTATAAACGTTGTTTCGTCAAAACGCTATTTCAATGGACAGGAAACACTTGTATACCAGATGAAATGAATAACGGAGAAGAGCAGCCGATAGGAACCTCAATGGAGAATAGTAAAACGGAATAGTTTTGTCCATACAAATACAAAATACATACATACGAATACATAGTATGCAAAAGCTACGGTAGACCCGTTAACTATGCCTGACAGCGCAGAAGTTGTCCTGGGAAAACTATACGATGGGAACGATGTATTTGCAAGAAACTAACGGCAACATCGGATCGAACGGTTTCGCGGCAAAACTAAGAAGAGCCCAAAAGGTGAAATGCACTCATTGAAAGTTTTATAATTAATGTTGTGTTAAGAATAATCCATTTCTCTAACCACTGTCACCTGTCAGCTGCAGTGACACGCTGACAGCAGAGACCACCGTCTCTATCATTTACTCAACTATCCGACATGTGCGATGAAATAACAGTCACCCAGTTCTCAGTCCACAGCCCGAGAGTCAGTATTATCAAGTGCAAGACACCTGCTAAGCACAGGTCATCACTCCGAATATTGGTATGTAATGGGCAACGCTGATTGAGAAGAGACAACCAGTTTTATGAGCTCCAAAAAGTATTGACTCAATTATCTGCCGTGGTACTAATATCTGACCAGTCCTCACCTTCTTGGGTGTTTTCACGTGCTCCTCGTTATCCTTATTTACGAATGTATGTTTTACGTAGACGGTTGATGAAAGCAAAAGACAAGTTAACATCTCGCCAGTGATCTCTCCTAAGAAAAACTTCAGGGTTTTAACGGTAAATGAAGCCCTTCTGATCATACCACAACAGCCCCACTCCGCGGAAAACAACCGTCAAAGCGACTTGTTTGGTTATCCTGAAATGGATTAGGTGACATGCAGAAATCAACCACTCCGTGTTTATTAAACACTGCGTCTTTTCTTCCTTGTGTATAATCCGCACGTTTGACGTCGGCGACTGAAGATACTAAAAGAAATGTTAACGCAGTACTGTCTTCCATGCGCTCTAAAGAGATGGATAAGGGGGAAAACGCTTCAGATGTAGATTAGCTCTGTCCCACCATTTGGAAATAATGGTGCAAAGGTGTAGTGCGGACATCGTCATATTGATCGGTCACCAGAAGGGTTTGGAAAAACAAAACCACTCACCTTGTTCATCTTCACTTTCTGTGATAACCTCTACCTGGCGACGGTGTTGAAGTATCCCATTGATTTTTCGCACAATCAAGACAGTGAGATGGACATCTCGTGGAAGCCGCACCATTGGGGCAAAACGACGAACTAGAGCTACTAAGACTCGAAGGATTGCAACCATATCCTGGTCGAAGATAGCGGAAACTGGCCAATATTTTGCAGCCCACATTGGAGAGACGTTTAGTGCTGAGTTGATTTCATCCAGAACAAGCTGTTCGTAAGAAAGCAAACGATAAGAAGTTGATTGCCGAATTATATCTGCCACGGTTTCACCCAAGAAGTCAAAGACTTAGTAGACATGCGGGTAAGATAATGAAAAGCGAGGCCATACGTTATATGAACTGCCGGTTTCCAGTCCCACTACCTAGCACCTGCTTCGAATAACTACCACCGAATATGGCCATATCAGTTCATCAAGCTGGTGGTGGAAAAACCGACTCCTTCAAGTACCAATGCAGAAGGATATTACTCCTGTGCATTAGCCCACAAAACATAGTTTGTGAGATGCGGCTAATTTTTTCAAAAACAGAAACAACTGTCGTCGTTCTTATACCACGGGAGATACCAATATGATTCTGTAGACGAAGTTATTGATCTTCACTGCCTTCGTTGTATGCTAGAAAAGGGTACTCCGAATGGTAATATCTACCTGTTACCGTCTGAATTGCCTTCTTGTGGCATACAGAAAAGGCAGTGTAGGTCAATGACTTCGTCCACAGAGTTATGTTGGCATCCTCTACGGTATCAAAACGACTATAGGTCTATACATGTATCGCGATATCTCGAATAGCGTATCAAGTGAAACATGGGGCGGCCTAGTGCAGCACATTCACTTGCTTAAAAAACATGATAAACGAACGATTCAGCTGGGTTCCAGGTGAGTCTCCTGTCAAAAACAAATTGGTAGACAAATGAGTGCATTATGACTATAGGTTTAGTTATTTTTGAGAAAAATCGGAGCCCAAGTTAGTTTAGTGGTCAAGCCGCGAACTTACTGATCTGTGGTTCGAACCCAACCCTAACAATTCGACTGCTCCTATCTGGGTTTAGAAACGTGGCGGTATCTTAGCCCTCGTGTTGCCTTACAGTGTCATGCCAAATAGGAACCGAAAGGGTGGTAAAGCTGAACGATTTTTTAATACGTAGACAATGTTGCCACCCCGGGGAGGCAACACCACCCAACCTATTGGTGTCATGTTTAAGTCAACAATCCAAACTCTGCGTTTGCTTGCAGGTTTTCTCACCTATCCATTAAACATGGCCACATACAAAGATGTAATAATCACCTTCCTCGCGCATTCAGGGCTTCCTTTGGTGAAATTCATGTCTTCGAAAATATTGTCAAGTAACAAGCTTACCTCTCAGCCTCTTTTACCTTATTCCCGAAAGATATGAATTTTCTGTACTGTGACCCCACCTATCTCCTTTGCAGGTCAACACCAATGTATCTGTTTTGAAGGTAGAATTTGTAACTGTATCCATCCTCCGCATTCACTTTTCCCGTTGATTTCATTTGGTACTTGCGCGCCAGATTTCCAGGTTATGGCTCAAAAGCAGTCCTCCAAAAGTTTGACGATACTTCTTATGTTTATCGCTTGCCATGGCGCATCTATTCGAAGCCAAACTGTGCAACTGTCCTATAATCAGAGCTTACCATAGAACTATGCATTGTCAGCGATTTCAGACTAACTGACTGACCTACTGATTCGACGCATGTTGACCCAGCAGGCCGTGATGTCGTTTTTCACTATCACCCTCTAACTCAAATTCGGAAGCATCACTGTAGTTGTCAGTAGACTCGATCTGTTCTTGACTATCCATTGCAACCCATACGGAACAGCCTCTACATCCTAAGAGGTTTTTCCAAAGATCGTTTGGTTGCTTGTTTCCATTCAGTTCCGCACGTTTGATTCATCCTTCTGACTCGGTGTTACGCTTCCACCGACGTGCTTCAAATTTCACCAAGTGCTGACGACATGCCGCAATTTAGCCCTTATTTTTCAAATCTAAACAAGTTTTTAGCTAAGTTTCTGTCTGCATGGTGAACAGAAAGATTGCATACTCCCTGATGAATGCATTTCTTCCAAAAAAGCGCCATAAATTCTTGATTGAACGGAACTTTTGTATTCCCGTTGTCAATGAGACCAAGGGCACATGTGTTAGGCATAAGGCTAGTCATCCAGAGTTCTTGTGTCCATTCTAGTAAAACACTTCTGGACCTTGAAAGCAACGCCCCCTTGAGTGATTTAGAGATCACTGCTTTAGCGTTGGCCTGTTGGCGTCCTGTGCAAATTTAGTGAGAATGAACTGTTTTGTTGACGCAACGAAGACTTCAGATCCAGCACAGCAACAGGCCACATGCTTGACTGTGTTACCTTATTCTCAAGTGGATTGTAAACTTCTGGAGGAACCAGTCTCTACAAGTTCAAAGGATGAAGCCGTCCCACAAACCTACAGTTTCAAGGCTGGAGTTCGGTAGGGTTCCCTACCATCTACTGTTCACTTCTGACTGTATTCTAGCACAATCCGACGATTCGACTCTCCGAAAACCCACTTCTTACCCATCCAAGCAATCCTCTTCATCGCGCCTTGGTGGCATTACCAATCGTATAAACATCTCTAACTTGAGTTCATTAAGTACGATTGTATTCAACCCATCAAAATTCAGACATGCCTCACTTACCTGCTGTCGTTCCACCCCTAAGCGAATAATAATGATCTCTGGTTTGTTCGCTATCAACATTCCTCTTAATAACAATAATAATAAACGTTTAGCTGTAACACCCTTTTCGGTGCCCAGTTGCCACGCTACCCGAAGGAAGCACATGGGCTAAAATACTGCCAGGTCACCCAAGCCAATACAGGAGCAGTCGAGATGTCGGGGGTTGGGTTCGAACCACGGATTTGCTCGTCAGTAGGTTCGCGTCTTAGCTATGAATTGTTTCCAGCTCTAACCCCAACCCACTTATTTATCATGAATGTAAAATTTCTGTTCCCTTCTGAGCCATCTACCAACGCCAACTGTCAACTCCCCTAGCAGTTAGGAATCTCTTCTTTCCGAATAGCACGATATAAATCTCCTAGGAACACCCTCCCCTACTGTTTTTACAGCTTTTTACCGTTCGGGATCCTGATTCTACACTACAGATGTGTTTAGTCATCCTCCATGAATTTTACACACTGTTATATGGTATCTCTACGACCCCTGTCGCATGTTCATCAACCTGAAACGATTGGCAACCAAAAGTTTTCCCTGTTCACTTGTTCACCGATTACGTGAGTATTGGAAAATAAGGATTTAAAAGGAGAGGGGTCGGGTGAAGAGAATGGCACCAACACCACTGACGCGAACGAAAGATGAACATCAAGTGATTTCTCTCCCAAAACCAGTCGCCGACAGAATGAGCTGAGGAGCACATTACTATCGGATTGTTTAAAAGTGATTGCTACACATCCGGAATTAAGCAGAGATAGGCACTTTCAAATGCTAAATAGCGGCAGTAAATGAATACTCGCTTTTTTCTGCTTCATTATACAGTGGGATTCCAATTCTCGTTCCAGCCGATGAAATTTTAAAGTAGAGATGAACCAAAGGCGGTGCAGTGGTTGATGTGCGAACTCACTGACTGGAAGGTCCATGGTTCGAAAGTATGTCCGACATCTCGGCTGCCCCGTCTAAGTTCGGGCAACCTGGCAGTATCTCAGCCTTCGTGGCTTCTTCGGGTGTTACAGCTAAACGATTATTTATTACTATTATTATTACTATGGTTATGATTAGTTTAAATCGACCGTTTAAAACCTCCGTTTTTTCAGACCGGATGGTGCTGTGAGTATTGACTGTGGAGGGTATCCCCATCGTCCAAATCCGTAAACTGCACACATTCACTGCTCTTACTTTGTCTATATGTGCATGACGCGGTCCGATAGACCGAAAAAATCTACGAAAACTGACAGATTCCGGACAGAGCTCAGGTAACGATAGGTTATTTGACTCTATGAATGCTGGTACAGAAATACTGAAATCGAAGCTTATTTCCAAATAACACTGCGGGGAAACGCTGACGAATGTAAAGTATCAGGAAGTGTCATAATCGGTGGCAACAAATAAGGAGTAAAGCCAGTCACCTTTAAACGTTGACGTTGTCCAATTTCTGTTTGTGAAACTTCCGGATGGTTGATCTTGACGCTTAAAAGCTTCTCAATAAGCTTTTGTAGGACCTGTCCGTCGTACAGGTCTGCTTCGAGATTCCGAACCAGGATTCGCTCATCTACCAACTCCGCATTGATCCAGCTCACCAGAGTCTGAACGGCTTCTTGAACCAACGGATGCTCCTGTGGATACGAGTAAGAGAAACGAACGACTCTGATGAACAAACCAATCTCCGAGTTAGCGAAGACAAACTGTATAAGACAAAATCCGACCGAAAAATGAGTTCATTCATTGGAGAAACTAATACGGTAGCAAAGTACCAAGTGAAGGTAAAGTCTGTCCATTACTAATTCATCGCTTAAGTCTCGGACCGATAGAGGTTAGGAATCCAACAGGGCACAGCGTACTTTCATCACTAGTGTTCTCAGGCCATCAGTCCCAGGCTCTCAACAGATCTGGAAACAGATCGACGAGGGGCGAAAAAGTCTGTGGCTCAAAAACCGACCGGATAAATTCTCTAAAACTAGAGTGGCGAGGTAACAGTCAAAACCTAATTTAGATACTCATCGGAAAATTAACAAGACGATTAATGGAAGTTTCAGGTCAGAAGGACCTCTCAGTGAGAGATTACCTTCGGATAGACCTCTAATTTCATTGTGCTCAATTTCCATTGCATTGCACTAGTTCATTCACCGCAGATTCCCGTGCGTCCTGCATTTGGTTCACGATCGCTCAACGACTAATTCCAACCAAACATTTGTGCTAGATTTAAGTTGGATTCAACACGGACACACCCATACTTTCGAGGAAAAGTGCATCAGTGATTGTCGAATCGGGGAAGTGCCAAATAGGTTGCTAGATGGAATTACAAACATCGATGGATCACCTAGAAAAGTGTCGACTGTAATATGGTTACTGCCTCGGATTTTGAGCACATGTCCCAAGAGGAACTCTACTGCAGAACTACCGTGCTTTACGTAATATTCGAATAATCAATTTGAGTCCTCTACTCTGGAAGAAAATGGGGAAAATATAGGTGGCACCTGCTCAAACTGAAAGTTTACACAGCGGATCGCAACAGAAAGCTGATACGCACCTGGAGATGCCTGGAAACATGCGATTACTACATGAATTCAGCTGACTTTTGCATTTTTCCACACCTATTTACATAGATACCGCAGGGATTTAGAAGACACTACGGTAGGTTACGTCGAAACATCCTTCACATGAAGGAAACCATTAACGATTAGATATGCTCCACAAAACGAGCGTCAACGATGCTCACTGCTGGTGGGAATTCTATTGTAACAGTCTCTGGGCATGCAAACAAAGTGTTGAACCTTGCTATACCCCACAACGGCTACTACACACACAAATAAATCCGTATTGCACGCCTTCGTCCTGATAACGTTGATCTAGAAAAGCGTCGAAACCCAACCAGAGACTCGAAACGGTGAAAATTGAATAGGCAAACACGCTGCCGTATATTCAACACTACTCATAAGCTGGAGAAAACTCTGGGAGCGGGCAACTGACGGTTTTGCCCTTAATTTGCAAATGAGTGTTCACCGCAACATAGGTACAATTTCGTGTTCAACCAAGAAATAAGTTGGAGTTGAATTCGCGTACACGGTCTACTTGATAGCACCATGAATGGCAAAAATGGTAGCGAGTTGTTGAGTTTTCATCGAAATTATGAGCAGTATACAAGAAAACTTTGACGTTCTTAGTATCTTTATTATTAAGTTGCCTTTCTTCTGTTGGTTGCAAACCAGTAAAGGCCTATTCTTCCCAGTATGGCAGAAGATGATATGGTGCGGGCTTGGAGGATTCGAAAACGCCTCTCACGGTAACTAGATCACACCGTACTCACCACCAGTATGAGGACGATATGGCACACTCCTACAGCAATGTAGAATACGGATGCACGGTTGAACTAGCCACCGAAGCAGAATTTACAATCCTAGGAAAACAGAACACAATAGGCGGTAACTAATCGATAATGATCAATAAACCCAGACGTAGCCGCGCATTCGCTCCAGAACAATAACCAAGAACCCGTATTTTCAGGACGTTGCTCCTATGGCTTGCGAAAACAGCACACCAACCTAGGAAAAGTTCGGGCACAGTGTGGTTGGTTCACACACGAACAGTGTTGTAGAAAGTTCGCCGCGCGAAGGAACGCTGTTTGCAATCGTCTCTATAGTGCAAGCCTCAGCTGGTCGTGGTGGCGCTCACTTTCGGGAGACCAAGCCCGGGACCAAACGGCTGGGCATACATATGTAAAATCAAAACAAGCCAGCAGGGGAAATCACGAAATTTCCTGTGGATGCATGCACTAATTTTGAAGGTAATTCTGTTCAAGGGTTTACCTCAGTCAACCTGACTGTTTTATCTCACAGGCGAGTTATTCTATCCTATGTCTGACTACGCATTCAGTTCTCAAGTCTGGATATGATTACTTTAAATCTGAACATGTAATAGAATATTCCCTCTCCACAGAACCATTCATAGTTTCAGCGGCACCAGATTGAAATCCTACCACAAGGAAACAATCCACCAAATGGTTGACTGATCTCAGGTCAAAGCTAACATAGCGTTAGAACTGCGTTGACAACACAGTGGTCATTGCCAAGGTAGCATATTGGCCATGGAGTTTGTTCAGTGTCCTAGTAATATTCACCCAAATGTCGTCATACCTTACGAAGAGGAGGCTGATAACAGCCTTCCATATTTGGATGCGCTTGTTAAACCGAGGCTTGATTGGTCCGCTTACAGTAAACTTAAATGGTCGAGTCGACATCCACATCAAGACTGTATGAAACAGAAACACTTATATGCATAACAGATCGTATACCAGATGAGCTGGGAGAAACGGATGCCCTTCACAATTCGCTAAAAGGCACGACGAACACATGGCAAAAACTCCTAACAGTGACAGGATCGAAAAGTTTTTACAGAACCTTCCATCTAAGGGACAGATCGACGGCTAACACAAGCCGACAGTCTCAGCGCTGAAGACAGCATACAAGGCTGCAGAGGTTTGGGTTCGCAGGGTTACCACCACCTTCATTCACGCGTTAGCCGAAGAATACATCCAATACAAACAGCTGAGCTGGTTTGGTCATGTATTGTGTATGGTGAATCATGATTTGCCAAAAGGAGTGCAGATTTCCGTGCTCAAATCAGTGGCACAAGTAGAGAGATGGTCGCCTGGCGGAGCAGGTTGAAGGCGATTACGAAAAGCCTTGGCAGTGTCGATGTGATTCGCCCTTTAGGATGGGGTCCACATGATCCTCTCTGTGCACGGTTGGATACGCTTCAACGTATAGCTGCTAGTCGATATTACTGACGTTTTTGTTGCCAGTTTCTATCCAAAGTGTCTGACCGAGTGTCTGAAGGCGTAGGCATCTCGGAATGATTGTGGTAGGCTAGGGTGAGTCCCTTTCCCATCCACTTTTATTCTTAGAAATAGGGCTTTCGAATAGATTGTAGTTGCATGAAATTTAAGCTGATTGTTGAACCCTGATGTTGTCCTGTCGATGACAATACCCATTGGTTACGAAAAGTCTACGAAACCAGGGCTATGGAATTTCCATTTTCTAATTAGTTGGGCTATTCAGTGAGTAGGGAAACAGGTAGACCGATTGAAGGATTTCACCAGCAGCATTCCGCATAAAATGTTTAGCTGTGCAAGAATGCTACTGGCTTTGGATAAATTTCTGATAGGCGGTCCCCTTTAGTTCTAAGAGGCGTTTCCATGTATATGCCATCTTTCTGTGTGCACTTGAGCATTCACCCATTTAGAGGATTCTTCATTTTTTAGGAACTGTCCGTCACGTCTGACAAAGACGTATGCGTCCCAAACACTTCACTTGTTCTGTCCTTCTCAGCTGAGGTCATAAATTTTATATTTTCGGTAAAAGATAAACAGTTTCATGAGGGGGTCAGAAGAAACACGCTGGTGTCGTAATACAGTTACAGTAAATGATGCAGGCTACGTTCATAAACAAACCTATCATCTTCTGGTTTGTTTGGAACGAGTATAACTCAATGTGTTCCGTTTTATATACGGAACAGAGTAAGGTATGAAACACGCGTGAAACCAACAAATACTCTGAAGAAGGCTAATTTGTTGCCGCCTACACGTCGTTCTAGGGCGGTTCAATGCTCTGCTGCTCGACCACTGTGAGCTTTTTCTGGCCAGATGGATTCAGGTTGTCGTGTCTTACATATAATCTGCACGTTTAGGGCCTTGCAGTTGAAAGTAGGAAAAATGCTAACGAAACACGATATGAGTCTGCAATTCGTGCACTTTTTTTGCAAGCTCTATCAGTGGTAATCAACTACAGTTGACAGATCTGTGACTAATGCTAGAGTGCGGGCGCACAACACTCACCTTTGAATGCGGCTCAATCATTGATCGCTCTTCGCCCTCGGCTAGCTGAAATCCGTCTAAATTCGGTTCAAAATAATCCTGCCGAAAACGATCCTCTATTGCTTGTCGCGCCTCCTCCGCAAGCTCATCCGCTTCCTGCTTCCGACGACGTGCTCGTGACAATGTGCTCAACTTGGACAAGAAACCAAACTCACGCGACTCGCCGCAAACTGTCGCGCAACCGGACCCATACGTACCTGGACCGGTGCCAAGGGAACCGCCAGTTGCCGTGGTCATTTCGCTACTCCAATAGGACGGCGCGAAGTACTCTGGAAATCGAAAGAGATGAGAGCTTTGACAGTCCAACTAGGTGGTCAATCTGCAACAAACCGTGTAACAGGAACAGGTTGGTTCCAGCTGTCAGAGATTCGTTCACACACGTCACGGATCCGAAGGAAGAAACTGTCGGACAGTCACTGCTGTGCGATCAAAAAGAAATAGGAAAGACCACGCACCGACGGCGATAGCTTTGATCTATAAAGTGAGTGACTGCGTACTCTTGGTATGTCAGCCGCTGCGATTAACCATCGCTGCGTATAGACACGGGACTGCATGTGAAAAACTGGCAGTTAGAAACGTGACTGAGTTTATTTGTCAAAACAGTCAGTGGTTTCCGGGAGCTATCTGGCATATCTAAGAACTCCTGATCGATGTTCCCACCAAACCCAGGTAATGCTGCGGAGGAACCGATGGCCAGATAGTAAAATCCTGTGCCAAGTAGTTTGGCACTTATCACCTCACTTATCAAAAAGAGGATGCATAATCTTGTCCACACCCCACAGTTAGCCAGTTCTGTGTGGTAGGATGTCCCTTATAAGGTGCAAAAGCCATGCTATTTGAATTTTGATTGAGATTGATTACCCGCCCTAGTGATCAGGAGTCAGTCCAAACGGTGGTAAATGAGGGAACTGCATTGTATTGAGAACAAACAAATGATACCATAAAAATTATTGAAGCCTTCTGTCGCCCAATGAAACCCACAGAGACAAATGTAGCACACCAGGTCAAACGTATTCATCGGACTGGAACTTTCGATTCAATACACGCTAGTGAAATGCGGAAAGTAGGCTGGTCACCAAGCAGCACTCCAAGAATTTTTCATTGGGAAGTGCCGTTAGCTGTTGGATGTCCATCCACGGAAATTAAATTCTTGTGAACTCCCTTAGGACGAACCTTAAAAACTAAGGGCGGAATTCGGTGACAGTCAATAACAGCGAATCTCATGATGATTGCGCAAAGTCGCTTAATTCCTGGGGTCATGCTTCTGGCTACGGATGCGTTTTCTCCGCAGTGCCAAGGAACGGAACAGGAATATCTTCCTGGAACGATTCGCTCTTGGAAACTGCATATTCTTTGGCGGTTCTAGCGAATAAAGACTATGAAAAAAGACGAACTAGTTAAAATGATAACTTCTATAGAAAACGTAGAAACACTCGTCTGGTTTTACCTGCTGCGTGGACCTCCCAAGATAACTGCGGTGGCCAAAACCCACAAAGTGAAAAAAACATACCGACCAAAAAGCGCATACGCCCAAACCTTGACACACGTTTGAACGACTGGCCACGTCGAGTCGTTTCACTGAAGACCGAGGTCAACCTCAACTCAGTAGTAAATGAGTTTTTGAACTGGGTCCAGGTGAGACATCGGAGCGGGCCGTAGTCAATCTCCCTACTCGGGAACTGCACGTGCACTGTGGCCCCGATTTAGTGACACTGATGAAAGGATCACCTGTTTAGCTAGGTTTGATTGCCACACAAAGTCGTATGCCAGCCACATTATGTTTCAAACGTAGTGTGGCATAAAGTCGTGCATGGCAGCTGAAGACCAAAAAGATGCAACTCTAGAGACGACAAACGAACAAATAAACAACAAAACGTTCAGCTGCAACACCCTTTCGGTGCCTAACTAGCACGAGGGCTGAGGTACTGTCAGATTGTCCAAGCCTAGACAGGAGCAGTCGAGATGCTGAGGTGAGGTTCGAACCACGGACCTTCCGGTTACTAAATTCGCGCCTTAACCACTGTGCTACCTCGAGAGCAGAGATGACAGCGCCTCAATTATAGGATTTGAGCCTGCTTCAGCAGCGTAGGCAGCCGAGGATACCCGAGCCTTATGTACACAACAATTGGTGAAACCGGTGAAGGCTACTTTCAGGATTGATAGCACAATTGACGCATCTTGCTTTGCATCGTTATAGTCTGGTGTATTGACCCAAAACGGAAGACGCCATTAGTTGCCATGTCCAGACAGTACAGAGTTATGTGGACTGAAATGACCGATGGAGGCATATTTCGGACCCACTTTGGTGTGTCCCATGGGCCGTAATTTAAATGTACCGTCCAGTTGGGCCATAAACTGGTTCCAGAGGCTACAGATTCAACCACCAAGAGATTGGAGACTGGGGAAGGAATGATTAGACGTCGGAGGCACTCAGTTATTTGACATTGAATCGTTCTGGTTTTCTGCTGAAAATTCGAGAACTAGGCATTGCAGACGACATCTTCGGTGCAGGAGCGCCATTGACTGCGTAGTTGAGCGACGTCTGTCCGCGTTGTTGATAAGTCGAGCCCAGTGATCTGAAGGAGATCCCGGGTATCAACTCGAGTTTACTGATTAGGGCTAGACAAAAATAGCTATGCGGGGTAGACAGTCACCTTACATTCGAAGCACATGGTATAACAGGCGTAACTTATGAAGTGAGATCAGCTCACTCCAAAACGATCTAGCGTACCCAGCGTTACTAATCTAATGTCAATGTACTTGTTGGTGAGCTGACAAGATTACAGCAGGTCTGCAGAGGTCTTCTTCAAGCGCCTGGTGATTTAACGGTTCAAACCTTTGCAGGAACGTATCAGCTATGCTCAGATGCACACCAGTAGTTCAGTGTCCTTTGTGCATTGCTAGGTCAGCATACATCACATGGAAAATCTGTGTGGAGAAACTAAATGAATGTGTGTACCAAAATGTATGACTGAAAGAAAAATCGGACGAAATCAACTGTATATTTTGAACACAGAAGCGAAGTACAAGGGTGTTGGTTGTTTTGATGAAAACTCCAACAGTGGGAGCAATTCGAGAAACCTCCATGTGGTCGTCACTGGTCAACTATCACAGAAAGATCGTGCAGCAGACGACACTTCATGGATGTTTGACAGCCTGAGTGTCTTCATGTTTGTCTGATCTCACTGGAGCCTCCTTGAGCACCCTGTCAACGATTCCTGCGGCTGCTGCTTCCTCTGCGGTCATAAAGAAGTCACGATCCATCCACTTCTCGATTACCTGGATTTTTAAAAAGCGTATGATGGAGTACATGATGGATACA
Organism: Clonorchis sinensis; assembly: GCA_003604175.2. Taxonomy (NCBI): domain Eukaryota; kingdom Metazoa; phylum Platyhelminthes; class Trematoda; order Opisthorchiida; family Opisthorchiidae; genus Clonorchis; species Clonorchis sinensis. The sequence continues at coordinate 27,040,052 of CM030369.1, forward strand.
ACCCGAACTTTGAATGGTGGATCTTTTGACAAATTATAACAAGAACTGAAGGAACGGAAGATTGCGTTGACCAGAGGAGTAGTCCAAAAATCTGCAACCCTGTTTTCAAAGCGGAGCTGATTTTCCTAAGTTTGAAATCAAAATCATAGACGCATCCTATAGAATCCAGTGTAAGCCAGTTACGTAAACCTGAATACAACACGTTGTCGCTGTCCTATCGCGGTAGGCTGAGCACAATCAGCACCGATAAAAACGACCTCAGTTGTCAGAAAGTCACTTCGAAAACAGTTATTTCCGCGGCATTCAACATTCAGAAGAGTGCGGTGGAGATATCAAGCACTGCTAGCACTGTTGGTCACGCCTCCTTGGAACTCAAATCATGTAACAATTTGAGCTTATTCATTCATGTTATACTCCTTTGAACTTAAACATCCGTTTGCTGTGATATGATTTTGAAGTCATTTGGTGCGTAAAGCTTCCGGTACGAAAACATGCGACATCTCTAATATTTGGTGGTACGGTTGGTAAGTGGTGCTACAGAGAGATAACCCCCTGACTAGGACTACTTGGATGGTTCCCAGTGAGTGGCCTTTACTAAGGCGGTGCGCCGCAAGCTGTGTACGTGCTTAGGTGGAGGCCGAAGCGCTGGAAAATCTCACAACCCCTGTTACTATGGCATACTACAAGCTGCTGACCTTGAATGTGACTTCTGAGGAATGAAGTTGGAGGATTATGTCTTGTAAGCACGAGGGATCAATTTGCAGAGCACTATGCATATGAAATAACTGAGAATCAACTAACCAACGGCCCTATCCTGGCAAACAATGGCTTCAAAAATGGCGACCAGGGTTAAGAACTAGGTACGCATAGGAAGTGAAGTTCTTCTGAAGCATAAGAGCAGACTGTGTCTAAGACCAAAAATCATATGGGCTGCGGATATATACAGATAGTTTCCGCCTTTGACCTGAACAATTCTGCTTCCGGTTCTCCTTTCCGTCCAAAATCACGACCTGTATCCACGGGTGATTCTAACCTCCATTTAAACTACAGTGGAAAGTTAGATTAAAAAGTTCACACCGGTTTAGCCCACTTTTCACCAGGATACACTAGGAGGTAGCGGTGAAAGTTCCCGGGTACATAGGGTGGTCTAAACGCCGCCTTGTACTCTAGCGGTTCAACGCCCAGAACAATCGCTTTTAGAACTGTTGGCGCTGTACTCGAAGCAAGTTTCATGAAGTTGTTGGGTGTGAGTCAGGCAAGAACGAGTAGTGATTCTAGTTACTTTGGCTATCTGGGGAACTGTCAGCTTCTAGGTGTGATTACTGGTCTGGGACTCCAACTTCCAATACTTGTCGCGCTATTCTAATCAAACTAGCAGTACGATGGTTGGTCACAAGCACACGGTGGGTTGGCATCCGTTTCCGGATTGGCCTGTCACATAACAGTACGCCTATGGACACCCGCGCACAATCGGTAATGCTATCTAAAGCTTGGGCTGAACCGCACAGGTATCTACCTGAACGCCATGTACTCAATGTAAACTCGAAGGAATACGACGGGAGGGTGAAGATGCGGGACATTTTTAAATCCGTACACATACCTATCTGATAGCCTATAAATGTCGATTCAAGTAAATACAACCGAACGGCTGAGCTCTACAGTGCGTGCGAAAACATGTGGTGGTCCGCACCACTAAGCAGGCGCATCCTAGTTTACTTCAGTCTATCAACTGTAAACCACGTACCAAGGGCACGTTGGTTTTATCTGCTACAGTTTCAGCCACTGGAAAATGGGAAGGCGGAGGTAACATAATCAAGCATCGGAGAAGATGGAACAACCAATTAGTTGTTGAATCAGATCACTTATTCGAAGGAACAGGAAGCTGAGCAGCTACACACTGAAGGTGATAGGATAGTTACAGGAGCGCTACTGGCTGCGTAACTGAGCCAAATCCGTCAATGCCACTGACCGCTGATGGGTAGAGCCCCGACGTTACCATCAAGAGAGGCGGCAGTTTTTAACCCGAATTTACTGCTTATTACCATCATACTTCGTTATCAGATCATTCAGTGATAATGAAGTCGGTCAATTCAATCCGGCACAAGAGTGCGTGAAGAGTGCTCTGCGGGGTGGATGGTCCTCTGGCATCCGACTTAGATGTGCAGACCAGCACAGCCTATGAAGCGTAAGCAGCTCATACATCGCAGGTGAGTTCCTTTTTTCCTAAAACCATCTGGTCTACCTTAACACTGCCAATCTGGCGTTCCCACCAGACCGACTAATGGTTGGGAGACACTGGGTGTCAAACAGTGACAGTTTTCGTGCGTTGAGAAGGAATAGCGGGAGAGGTCAGTCTTGTCATACACTAGTAGATGTCGTGAACTCAGGCGAGAGCTTGCTTTAGTCGCAAACGCATACACAGCCTCATAAGGGATATAAATTTGCAGTGGATACCCTCGAATACCAGACACCGCCGAGGTTTCTGACGATCGAAGGGTCGAAAGTAGCTTGCAGCTCAAGAAAAACCATCAACGTGGGACGTTTTACAGAGCGATGTTGCGCAACAACTTCTTTCGTATGTAAGAGGAGGTCGATACGAGCGAGACCTAGGTCGATTCTTACGAACCTGTCTACCCGATAATCGATCAACCTGCGCAAAATGATACCAGGGGACATCTTGAATGCCACGACTACCAGAGTGATTCCACTGTGGTTTCGTATGACATCCTTGTGGCTTTTTTGTACCTGGGGTCACGGTCAATGCGCTACATTCCACTGGTGATCTGCTTTGGTCCCAAATCTTCCGCAGTAGGTTTGCCAGACTGCTCACCAGGATTTCACTACCTAGTTTGAAAAGTGCGAAGTGCAGACTACCAGGTCGGGTGTTTTGTCGAGTTGGAGAAATGGTATATCGTACTCCCTTTCTGTTATTGACGACGGGCTGGCGTTCCACTCAAGTTCGTTAGGTCTCACTGGAAGCACTCTTTGTCCGTCACGAAGAGACTGGACCTTACCGTGGTGTGGCGGTTTGTGTACCTCGGCGACCCATTGAGCTATACTGGAGGGTACCCGCGTGACACTCACAGAATCTCTCATACCAGTTTGGTCCATGGGTAGAGGTCTGACGAACACAGTCTCCTGGCCCTCCAGGTTGGGGGTTGGAACATGTGTGGCGACGTGTTCCGTAAAAATGGTAATGCACTTGCATTTCCAGCCCAACACCGCTGACTTGCGGTTAGGATTTTGACCCAAAGGCCTTTGGTTGAGGACCCTAATCGTCCTCCTGTCTAGGTGTGGGCGCCCTGGCAGTATCCCAGCCCTCGTACAACCATGACATTCACAACTAACAGTACTTTCATGCCACATCGGCCGTCGCGTGGTGCCATCAGCCGGGTCGCCTTACTTGCTGCATACAGCAGGGCGGGTAAGCGAAAACATGCTACTGCTGACGCCTCCCTTCTTACACTTTCACGTTTTCCGTCTTCCACCCTCCCCCGCCCCAATTTTAATACTTTCTCCGCAGGTCCCAGCTCTAGGACTGATCGGTTTGCCCGCCCTACATCACACTTAGCCGCAGATTGTGTACGTCCGAGTTCCGTTACATCCGTAAACACTTCGAAGTCTGTTTTCAAACCCCGAAAGCCTGTCTACTTAGCCACCTTTAATGTTCGTTCACTGAAGCAAGCAGGTCAACAGGTGGCTCTTGCTCGTACGCTGGATTCCCTCAGCATTGATGTATGTTGTCTGTCAGAAACAAGGACGCAGGACGCAAGTACCGTGATCGAACTGACTGCCCCCTCGCTCTCTTCCAGGTTCCGGCTGCGCACCTCTGGTGATGCAGAGGCCGCTGCAGCTGGATATGCTGGGGTGGGTATTGTACTGAGTGAACGAGCGGAAGCGTCTCTGCTTGATTGGATACCCGTTGATAGTCGCCTCTGTGCGGTTCGTTTGGCAACATCTGTGAGAGAATCTAGAGGAAGTGAGGTCCATCGCACCTTGTTTATTGTGTCTGCTTACGCCCCAACTGACTGTAGCTCTGAATCTGCCAAGGACAGTTTCTATGACGCTCTAGGTGCCCTTCTACAGCAGGTTAAAACCTCAGATATCGTTGTGGTTGCTGGTGATATGAACGCCCAGGTAGGTAGACTGAGCGCTGCTGAGGCCCGATTGGGTGGTCGTCTTGGTTTGGACACGAGACGCACGGACAACGGAGACCGCTTACTTCAGATGTGTGCCGATCACAGACTGTTCCTTTGCAGTACGAATTTCCGGAACAGCGGAAATCGCTTGACAACGTGGTGCCCACCAACAAACCAGCGACGAACCCAAATAGACCACATCGCCGTGAGTTATCGGTGGCGAGGGTCGATCACCGCTTGCCGCTCCTTCTGGAACACCAGCGTGGACTCCGACCATGCACTTGTACGCTGCTGCTTTTCATTGCGCTTTTCAGGTGTACGCAAAACGCGCACACCTCGCTTAGCCATTGAGAAGCTAGTGGATCCAGAAGTCAAACGAAACTATCAAAACCAACTCGTCGAATGCCTGCCGGACGGTACGGTGTCGGATATAAACGGCCACTGGGAAAAGATATCCAAAGCGCTACTCAAGGTTGGAACGTCTGTTTGCGGTACAACCCAGCCAACCTCTTTCAAACACTGGATCTCTGATAGGACCGTGTCTTTGCTGGAGACCCGGCGACAGATTCCCCCTGGCCGCCACCACAACTCCACCCGACGCATCATCCGACGCCAAGTGAAACTGAGTGTCCGTGCAGACCGAGAAGCTTGGTGGACCCGAAAGGCCGAAGAAATGGAAGATGCAAAGAATGCTGGAAATGTGCGCAGGCTGTTCCATTTGATTCGTTCGACTGGTCCTCGAAAACCTCTTGTCAGCGAAACAATCAGAGACCAAAATGGCTCCCTGATATGCAATAAAGCAGAACGTCTGGACCGCTGGGCACAGTACTTTGAACAGCAATTCAGCTGGCCACCTGCTACCTCCAATCCAGAATCCTGGCCTTCAACAGAAAGCTGGACCGTAAATATGGAGTCGCCTTCGGTCTCAGAAGTGTCCGAGTGTATTTCTCTACTCAAGCGTCATCGTGCTGCTGGTCCTGACGACCTTCCACCTGCTCTTTTCAAGGATGGCGGTGGGCTCCTCAGCCAGTGCCTGTCTAGACTATTTGGGTCTATCTGGGAGAAAGAGACCGTCCCAGACAACTGGGGTGAATCGATAGTAGTGCCCATTTTCAAAAAGGGTACTCGCAGTGAATGTAGCAACCACAGAGGTGTTAGTTTGACTCCTGTTGTGACAAGGCTTCTGGCGTCATTGATTCTTCGTCGTCTTACGATGGCACGCGAAACCTTGACTCGTGAGAATCAAGCGGGATTTCGACCGGGTAGAGGCTGCATTGACCACATCTTCACACTCCGTCAGGTGTTAGAGCAACGCCACATGTACAGACGACCCACAATCTTGGTGTTCCTTGACTTCAAGGGTGCGTTTGATTCTGTCGATCGGTCAGTGCTGTTAAATATACTTGCTCAACAGGGTATGCCCCAGAAGTTTGTAAACATAATCCGATCCCTATATTCACATACTTCTGGGCGGGTGAGAGTGTATGGTGAGCTCTCCAAAAGCTTCCCTACAAAAAGTGGTGTCAGACAAGGATGTCCACTCTCTCCATTCTTGTTCAACTTCGTCATTGATGAAATAATGAGGCGAACGCTGGAAGGTCTTCAAAACCCCGGTGTTCAAATCGTTGCTGGTGAGAGCCTTGTCGATCTGGAGTACGCAGATGATATCGCCCTCATCTTTGAAGACGAAAGTGAAGCACAAGCCCTGTTGAACAGACTGACCACCATCATACCATCTTTTGGCATGCGCCTTGCACCTTCAAAGTGCAAAGTCATGCTTCAGAACGTGCAGTCTCCGGACATATCCCTTAAAATTCAAGGAGAATCACTGGAGATTGTGGAAAACTTTACATACCTCGGTAGTTGTATTAGCTCTGACGGAAGTGTGTCTGGTGAAGTCAGTGCAAGAATCTCAAAGGCTCGAATCACGTTTGCTAATTTGCGTCACTTGTGGCGTCAAAAAGGCATCTCACTAGATCTTAAGGGTCGTGTGTACCAGGCTACAGTAAGGGCTGTATTGTTGTATGGGTGCGAGACATGGCCTCTACGGACAGATGATGTGAGGCGTCTCCAGGTTTTCGACCACCGATGCCTCAGAAGCGTGGCTGGTTTTGGATGGCGTCAGCGTGTTAGTCACGAGGTGATTAGAAAACGGGTATTTGGTTGTGCTGCAGGTACATCAATTGGGGAAATCATCCAGCACCACCGACTACGATGGCTCGGTCATGTGCTACGCATGCCGAAACACCGTCTACCGAGGCGAGTGTTGTTCTCCGTGCCTCCTTCAGACTGGCGCAAACCGCGAGGTGGACAGCGCATGACTTGGCAGAAAGGCGTGAAAGAGATCACGAAGAGTTTGGGTGTTGTTGGTGCTGTACGCCTTCCAGGATGGGGTCCCCGTGACCCCGCCTGTGCTTGGCTGGAGACGTTGCAAGAAATGGCGGCTAATCGATGTCAGTGGCGTTCATGCTGTCAGTTTCTTTCCAGATTGTCTGATTGAGCGGTTGGAGGTGTAGGCACCTCAGAATGCTTGACATAGGCCAGCACTAGGTCCCCTCCCTCATCCACTCTTTTTCTCTTCTTTTCACTCTAGGGCTTTTTATATATAATTATATATATATATATATATATGAAACTAGATGAACTTCATGGTTGTACGGCAGTGAAGCATCAGTGTCAACACTGATGTTGCTGTCTTTGATGATGATGATGATGATGATGATGATGATGATGATGATGATGATGATGATGATGATGATGATGATGATGATGATGATGATGATGATGATGATGATGTTAGGTCTTTCCATAGGTTGTGTTGAAGGAGGCCACCTGAACTGCACTTCCAAATGTTCGGCCCACCGCTCGGTTTTGCGAACCGATTGCCATCCCAGCTTTTCCGCAAAATTTCCCGCTGTCATCTGGCTTCTCTGCCGGTTGGTCGAGTCAGCTGAAATAAGTTTTTGGCTGCAGTGAAAGCCTTCTACACCTCTTGGGCTTTCACACTCGACCACCATTCTCTGTCATCTTTCAGGCTCCTATCTGAGGCATCTGCGTACGTGATTGTATTCAATAGTTGCTGATATGGTTTTTCTGGCGGTAGCAGGAGGTACGGAACTCGACGATAGGCAGTGTTCATCTGGTAGGACAGCTTGGCTGGGAAGCTCTAAAAGCTGAGAATATAGCTTCCATTCAACCCCAGACCTTCGTGCTTCTCCCGCAGCTTTCCAGGCCGAGCAGCTCGATACTGAAGAGTTACTGAAACTCTCAAAGTTGGTGAACCGAACCGCGCTGCTTTAGCACGCGTGATGCTGAGGGAAGTGACCTGATAACTGAGCCCTTACAACGGCATGACCAGGGTCAAGTTGCGTACTCGACAAGGAACGGCAACCTTTAATAAAAGATCTTCATCAGTAACTGATTGTCACATGATCTAAGTGAGTCCATGACTTGCGGGTAGTAGCCCCCAAATAACTCGACGAGGGTGCTTGTGCTGAAAGCTGGTACTGGCCAGGAACAGACAATTTTCAGCACATAAGTAAAGAAGTTGCCCCCATTATCCGTACGCTCATCATTGACTCGAAACGGACCACCTAACTGTGATTCTTCCGGACCAACTTCGTCGCCCGACTTCAGCGTTCCTATTACCCATCAGGATGAATATATCCGCTCGTCGTGGTGACAGACCTTGATAAAACCCATATTTCTCAATTTCAGAAGTGTAGTATGTCAAGGCGTTTGACGCAACGATCTAAAGTGATCTTAATTGAACAAGGAACCGTACAGCGCAGACAACTGATTACTAGAATTGAGTCCAGTAGAGTACATCCAGCCCTGGGGTTGGGTGCAACTCTCACATCACAGATAACATGAGCTATTACATCAGAATCATCAGATGCCCGAAAAGGGAAAGGTGGAACCCGTCCAGAATAAAAGATCTTTCAGCCGTAGCAACTTTTCGGTGCCTAGCTGCCATGCCACCAGAAGGAAGCACGAGGGCTGGGATAGTGCCAGGTTGCTCAAGCCTAGACAGGAAAAGTCGAGACGCAAGGGTCGGGTCCGAACAACGGATCTTCCGAACAGTAAATTCGCGCTCTAACCACTGAGCCATCTCGCCCCGCAGCCCGTTCAGAGCGGATGGCAGTGCACGACCGGAGTGGGGTTTTATATTTCTGCTTCGGAAACACAGCATATATAGACAGAAAACGGAAGCAGGGCTTCAGAAAGAGATGCCTATTGCCCAATTTGACGGGGTTCAGACATTGATCACATCATTTTTTTTTTAGCATACTGGGGGGTTATTTTAGTTCAGTTTGCTGGACGGTAGTTTGGCCACGGAACGACGGTTAGACTGGCACACGAATTCACCGAAGTGCATCATTTGATGAACCACAGGATGAGGACAGATGAACGAAGAGCTACAAGGCTGAGTGACGCTTTCCGTTGTCCAGGGCGGGAGTTTGGTTGAGGTACCCTACCTTGAACCTTTGATTTGGAAGTCTACCACATACCAGTGACATAATACAGGGTTTTGATCGCGGACCCCTCCCCTAGGTCCTGGCCCAAAAGTCAGAACTGCAAGGCAGCCGTTGTTAAGGTTATCTTGAAGGGCCCTTCCCGGAGCCAATGATTCAGCAGTCTGACGCACTTAGCTGCGGGGGGGGGGGCTGGCCTGGCCCGGCATACCAATCTGACCTAGTGTGGCCGCGCACAGCAGGCACTTTCTGAACAGCACCAGACTCTTTGGTTTTAAAAATATTCCGACCGTATTGAATAATGCATCGGTGGTCACGGTCAGCCATGGGGCGATCGCAGTGTTCAGTTTTTAGTACCGGCCTTCTCTAGCTCGTCCTCCCTCGGGGATTGGCATTGCTGATTCCACTAATATGGGCATGCTGGTCGCCCCTACACCTTACTACCCTCACACTCCTATTTCAGGGGACAGTACGGCCTTCGCTCCAGGCGGCGGTGAAGTATTACTTCTCGCAAAATATGAACTGGCTGTTCTTCGTCGGAGTGCTCCCTGTCAGCAATGACTGGACCTTAAGGAACTGAATTTCAGTCCGTAGGAAAATTGCAACACTGAAACCCAACCACCACGAAAAGGTCGGAGACGCGTCCTAGGTACAAATGGCTAGCCAGTGCTGACCATCATTCAGCTAGGTTTATACAAGAGTGGTTACAAAGTCACCTCAAGCACCGTTGTTTAGTGCTCCGGAACATTCGGAATGTTAGTGCAGATACATACACGCATAAAGAGGATAAAAATAACATATTAAACCACAACTCAAAACAACAGTACAATATAATACAACACACATAATGCAGATTTTGAAACATCCTCGACTGTGAAAAACCGCGTACTTGTTGTATAGTAGTTGCAGCCACCGCAGTTCCGCTAACCAATGATTTTGGGGAGGTATGGGTAAATACTTATGCATTGGAGGCGGTGGCTGATATATCTGATGCGTAAGTAAAGGGACAGCGAAGCACTAGTGTAAAACACTGAGTGTATACTGTCGGTGATGATGATGTCAGTGGGGTTTACACTGGGGAGATAGGGAGGGGAAGCTATGCAGTGGAAGTAAGAGCTTGGATGCGTGCGCACCATTGAGCGCGCGATTGGGTCATGTCCGTTACTGACATGTCCCATCTCGGGATCCCCATCCAGGGAGATGGCAATGGCCAGCGAAGCTGGGGTTGCTGGTAATGGCAATGAATGACAGCGTCCACCACGACAACCAAACCAGTCTTTCTGCGAGTTACCTCCAGCGATGGACCCAACCATACTGACCACGTATGGAAAAGGTTGTCTTGTGGTTCAGACCACATATGAGACGCACCCTAGGCACACACATATGGTCAGCTAGCCATTGTTCAGCTTGTTCCACACAACGATGGTCAAAGAAAGCCACTTCTAGCATAGTTGTAAGCTTGGAGCCCCGTAAGACAATAAAGCGGGACTTGCTGGCACAAATGGGAACAGACTAGCAAACACAATGGTGCCCGCTGGCGCTAACTTATTAGTAGACCAGGACCAGAGTGTATTATGTTTTGAGTTTAGTCATGATTCAACTAGACCTCATCTGTATGATGATGATGGTTAGCGCCATCGCGGGCCTAGTGCACCTAAATGGTCAGTGCACTAACATATTTTCGTAGATTTTGGTATCTAAGTGGATAATCACGAAAGGCTACTTTTAGCACCTCAGCTATCCGGTAACCAAGGGGGGTCTAGTAAACTTATTTTACCTGCAAAGCGATGACTGTATAAATTGGTGGTCGACCAATCCAACACGACAAACACAAACACGACCACAGTTGCCGCGGATCCATCTTGTTTGCCCTCCAGGTTTAACAGCTCTGATGATACTCCTGCGTCTTGGATCGAAATTGGTGATCAGCATCACGACCACCATCATTATCGACAGCATGTGTTCAACACTGATGCTTCTCTGTCATACACCCATTACACTATCATGGTCATTCGCAAGTTGGGGTACTACCAGGGCACGCAGACTTAGACAGGGGACGATCAGCATCCTCTACCAGAAACTTCGGCTCAAAGGTCTGACCGCAAAGCAGTGGTGTTTGGCGGGAAATGCAAGTGCATTACTTTTTTAGAGAACAAGTCGCTACACGCGTTCCAACTCATAACCTAGAGGACCAGGAGATTGTGTTGGTCACACTGCTAACCACTGACCAACCAAGTACGAAAGTAAGCCAGTGTCGCATAGACAACCCCAGTATACCTCAACGGTTTACGGATGCACACAAACCACCACACCATGGTGAGGCCCAGTCTCTTTGTGACGGAATTTGGCGATCGTTGAAGTGACGAACTCCATTTCGTACTGTTTCTCTTCATGTCGTTCGGCTTTATGCTTCCGCTTCCCAATCCACGAGATACACATCAGTAGCCCTCAGACCAGAGTATCCTAATGTCGCATTCGTTGTGTCTGTCTTCGCAGTTAGCTGACCATATGGAAGCTGGTTCAGAATCCTAGACTCTTCCCGTCGGTAAACATGTCCCAATCACCGTAGACAACTGAATGTGAACGTATGGAAATCAGGGATAACGCACCGGCCTTAAAATAATAGTACCACTAATAATCACTTCGCTGTAATGTGTAGCAGCCCCTTCACCAACATACATGACTGTACAGCTCACCGTCACACACTAGATCACGAGATCTGTTCTTTTTTCTACACTCACAATTCACGCTACACGATTGTGACTCACTTGACTACACAGCTCACAATCGCTCCCTAGATCACGAGACTCGTTTTAGCCCCACACGTACAAATCGCGACACACAAAGATGACTCATCTGACATTGACTATCTGCTGTCCGATCAGTGTGGCAACAAGTGGACACCTACACCCACGCAAACGAACCTAGATATAGGAAAACAGCACAGGACACAGAACACAACAGAGCTACGCACGTCGCCCAGCTCCGAGTCTAGCCGCTCAGGAATTACAGCACACCACGCACGGACGGACAGAAAATACGTGTAGCTGCGACAACAGCGAAGAAGACACGAAACCTGCATCCGGGCCTGCAACAGGATTTATCAACTTGTATCTACAATACGATAAGTCCCTTGTTCACGTGTATACCTATTGTAATCATTTTCACTTGACAAAACTATCATTGTTAGTGCTCTCAGCATTCTGTCCATATAACTAGGTTTCGGGTCCTAGTAGAGCATTAACGAATGTCCTTTCGGCGCACAGCCAACATGCCACACGAAGTAAGCACGAGAGCCGAGATACTGCAAGTTTACCCAAGCCTAGACCAGAGCAGCCATGATAGTGCGGTTGGGCTCGGACCACGAACCTTGCGGCCAGTGAGTTCGCGCCTTGACGAATGAGCTCTCTCGAAGGCAACTTGATGGTATTGAGGAGTTGTAACGACAAAATCCACATTCAATGCATCATACACACAATGAAATAATTAGAAAGAGGTACCCACTTGTGAGGGCTGTTTCGTATGCGTTTCGTAAATGGCATTGAGTACTTTACGCATCTTTAAAATCTCCTCCGCTTGAATTTTTATATCGGATGCTTGCCCTAGGAGAACGAGGCGAGGAAATGGGCAAAAATAGGTCCTTTCATACCTTGAGCGGAGCCAGATGGTTGGTGTACCATTATACGGGCGTGAGGGAGTGCAAATCGAAGACCTGGGGCTCCAGCCGTTAGAAGGAGAGAACCCATGCTGCTGGCTTGACCGACGCACCAGGTGGCCACGGGAGGTCGGATGTATTGCATTGTGTCGTATATTGCCAAACCAGCAGTAACAATACCACCTAGTTTTAAAAGTAATATAACGAGTAACGCAAAAACCTGGACTATTGATATAAATATGGATGGGTAATTTCTTATCCTCAGATTGCAGATAGAGGAGCTGAGCAATCACAACACTCGCCACTTCATCATTTATGGGTCCCATTAGACAAATTATTCGATCTTTCAACAGTCTGGAATAAATATCATAGGCTCGCTCTCCGTGAGTTGTTTTATCAAGGACGATTGGAATGAGGGAATTGCAGCAGGTAGAACTTGTGTGAAGAGAAATGGCGGTCCGTCCCAAGACGGTCGGCTTCAGAATCTGTTTCAAAAGACCCAGGGTGGAAGAGCGGGAGAGTCCAAACATGATGGCACTTCTTTCAAAATCTCAAAGGTAACAGTGTTGCAGACAGCGATGCAACAGGCGGCCAAATAGCCTATACCAACAGGAAGAAACTGAAAATGGAGAGTGAAAAGGTGAGGAAGAGTAGGCTAAATTACATATGGTTTGGATGAAATTCGACCCGATTTCCCTCGAGATGTTGCTGGTCATTAATACTACCTTTAGCTCACGAACAAAACACCAGCACTTGACAGAGACAGTCATCGCTCTGAATCTAGGAAAACTCAGCACGGGGTGTAGTTCAGCGAATGAACAGTAGTCACGCGACGTCGAAAATCAGTCACTAGCCCGCGGATGAGGAACCGCTGCAGCATTTCTACAGTCAGCGGAGTGGTCTGAACAATGCTGGTGATGGATGACCTGGTGCTTATCAACTCTCCACAACCGAGTGCAGCTGAAACGGCAGGTCTGTGGAAAAGACCGAGCAGAGGGTAGCACTGACCAGGGTGTTTACCGTTTTAGGAGTCAATGGGTTATTTGAGGTCTTCGAACTTGGTGGTCCCGTCTTTGCGGGAAGAACTCGTCCCAAAAAGCATTGCAAACTGCTCCAGGCATGTTCACATTGGGACTGTAACTCCGAAAAACGTTCGACTGGGATCAGTTTCACCAGTTCAGACAGTCGGCTTTGGATCAGGTGTCTGGGGTGGTCAGTAAATGGTCCATGAAACTTTCGGTCTGAAGTGACTGAACTCCACCCTGCTTTCCACAGAAACTGACTGCACTACACTGGAGAAGGTCAATGCACCATCCACACATCTTTCCTTACCAATCTGGTCGGTGGACAGAGGTCCGACGAACATAGCCCATGGCCACTCTGGCACACACATGGTACCTAAAAGCCAGAGTATTCCGAAAAACGTATGCAAAACACTGACTCCATGCAGTATCGCTCTTGTGCCAAAGGCTTTGGCTGAGATTCTTGATTATCCTTGTCTAGGTTTATGCACCCAGGCAGTAGTCCATCCCAATTACAATCATGAAATGTACCAGAGTATCTTCATGGCATATCGGCCGTCGTGTGATGCTCTCAGTCGGGCCAGACTATTCGCAGCAGGGTGCGTGGACAAAAATATGCAACTGCTGACACTTCTTATCTTCCAACTCAGTGACCTCATGACTCGCCCCGTTCCGCCCACTACTCGTGCTTCCTTAGATCTCAGCTGAATGCACAACCGTCATTCATGCAAAAAGGTGGTCGACTGCGAGCCAACTTCCGCACGCAGCAACTTGCACAGCCCTTATGGAAAGAAATCTAGAGTGAATTGGCGGGCAATCTCGTTTTTTGCAGTCAGGTTGTATACATTTTTATTTCTGAAACTCGCATACAGGATCTAAGTAAAACCACTGAACTACGGTGTCCTTACTCTTTAGACATTGTCGACTTTGAACTCCAGGTGGTCCCACAACTACTGAAGTTGGTTGCGTCCGTTGGTACGACCCTTAGTTTGCGAACTTCCTTACTGGAGAAGATACTCGTAAGATTCTGATTCTGCGCTCTCCGCCTGCTTACCCCCATACGAACTCATATTGCTCGAAATATCAATTATTGTCTAGCTATCATGTTTATCATGTACGCGCCAACCAATTGTAGTTGCTGGTCTTATTAACTGGACACCGGAAAGCATAGGTAGGGTGAATTATCTGGCACCCGGGTATTGCATTTAGTATAGATGCAAAAGGCAGTTGCAACGGCAAGCGACTCTGGCGACTTCGAGATGTATTCACTACTAAGCTATTAAGTGCCACGCAGGATTTCATCCACGTATGGGATGAATTTAGGACATGTTTACATAACGTCAAACGCCAGGTATACTACCGACAACCAATCGATGTTTTCATTAACTCAAGATGGAACGTTTTCAAGTATAGGAGGACAGGCAAGAATGCCCGCGACACATTAGTATACTTTGCGCTCCATTCTAACATCATACAAACACTTTCAGTATCGAGAATGACCGCAACGGCTGATCGTGTCAAGGTGAATGAGATCCACGTGCCGCTGTCCGAACGAAAATCTACTTGCTCTTCGTGGATAAGGCTGTCTTTCCACAGACGCAGAATGACGGACCAAGCGATTCAGAAATAACACTGTTAATGTTATACCGTCACAGATATCGCCCTGTCCCTTTTTGTGAACACAGACGATAGGTACGAAATATAGCGGCTATCTTTCCGAAGTCCAGGCTGCTTCCAGCAGTACGATGAGATGTATTGATCAATACGGGTGAAGGTCCGTCCGGACCTGGCGGCTCTAATTCCCTGAAGTACTTCGTGGATGTGTTTACACTCTATTATGGAGTGACGAAGTTGGGGTGTAAGACCTAGGAGCAATCGAATCATTGCCCGAGGTTTCCCACCCAGCGTTCCGCCTGTTTGTAAGTTAACATTCTTTATCCACTAATGCTTGATTTACAGAAATTGCTTTTCGGCCTGATGCTGTGAGTAACTGAAACGGTTTCCGGAAATTTACAGAGGTCGATGCAGACTCAATCGATCAACTACACGATCTGGTTTCACACCATCTGGTTAGAAGACGGAAGGTCTCAAGTAACACGAGTGAGAAATTTGTGTAAAAGTGGCACTGGACAGGAACAGACCACGGTCCGCACAGAGCTACAGCAATCACTCCCCACTATCACTGTTTCGATGTCATCACTAGTTCAGCATTGCGTACTCGACTGCACATGAATAAAAATTTTGTTCAGCTGTAACACCCTTTCGGTACCTAGCTGCCATGCCACCCGAGGGAAGCACGAGGGCTGGGATACTGTCAGGTTGCCCAAGCCTAGACAGGGGAAGTCGAGAGGCAGAGGTCGGGTTCGAACCACGGACCTTCCGGTCAGTAAATTCGCGCTCTAACCACTTGCGCCATCTCACCCCCAGTTTACTATGAGCCATCCAATTTTTCCCAAAACCACTTCTGTTCTGATATACAGATCCATGTACATCATAATGATGGTTCTGCTTGCCGCAGTCCACGGTCATCGACGCCGACCAGATATGAAGGAGTGGTAAAACGTCGAAGAGGAAACAAGGGAAGCAACAGTTTTGGGTAACTGGATGAGCATAGGAGCGCCATTAGTTTCCTGATTTATTCAAATCGGCGAAGGTCTTTGGTCACTGGTTCGTCCGTCAGGGTGGTAAAGACCACCCTGGCGAACGACATAAAGCAAAGTGACTGAGATCATGAGTTTGACTCTTATTGATTCTTTGTCATATCGTGACCAGTTAAACTACCGCTCTCTTTCATGCGAAATCCCGATGGGGCAGCTACGACATGCGTAATGCACGAGCAGAGCAGCGCAAATGACATGAGTGTATCAAACTTTCAGTCGAACGAATACTAGATGACCACAGTACATCGTATTTCAGCGTCGGGAATACATTCAAAATATTGTGTAGACATCGTTGAACGAAAATAGTAGCCAGCTTTGATGAAATAAACCCATTTGCGGACTAAGTTGGTGCTAATATGGGACCCAAGTGCGTACAATTTGCGGAACGCATAGATGTCCGAAACTAGGCGACCGTGTCTATCTGGTGACCTCCAAAAAGGGCGAAACCGTTTGTGGGTTGCCAAAGCGATTGCACCAAACATGGGAGTGACGTCCTCCGTCTGGAAAAAAGTGGATATTTTGGGCAGGAAATTCTTTCTGGCAGACCCTTGGCGTTCTACGACAGCAAAGGCATTAGGGTGCCGGGAATATCTGATTTCGAATGTCACGCAAAAAACTGCCCCAGGTTTTTACGGATTCACTGATTGATACACAGGATCGAGGCTTTCGCTCAAGTTTCCCGGGTCAGTTTTGTTCTTGTCGTTCAGCGGCTGTCGTTCACCTGAAAGGCACAAGTGAAAAAAGGGTGTAGCACTGCTCTTTAAGTTCTCAGAGCGGGGGCAGTATGCATGCCAGCGCTAGGACTCGCGTAAATAAGTGTCTAATAGTGTTTGAACTGAGTTCTAGAGGGAGCGTGGACAACCGTCTCAGGAAGGTTATTCCACGCAGCAACTACCCAAAATGAGAAAAAGTTTGCCTAATGAAGGTGTGCGCTCTGAGCTTAAAAATCTTCTTACCATGTCCCCGCCGTGTGTTTGCTGGGTCAACGGTGAAAAACCTGTTGGCCAAGCCTTGTTCAAACAGGGCGTAAGTAAGAATTAAGTCCCCTCGGAGGCGACGATACTCAAGGGAAAGAGGTCGAGCACCGCGAGACGCGTTTCGTAGTCCATGGACTTGAGACCGGCAACCATTTTCGTAGCAGCTCGCTGGACACGCTCAATGAGGATTATCTTTCGTGCGTCCTGAGTAGACAACCGGGTTGGCATATTCAAGGAGCGGTCTGACATAGGCCCCAGAGTATTTGGAAGTCCGTGCGAGTAATACGGGAGAAGGTGCGCCGAATCATCCGTAGAACAGCGAATGCCTTCTGGGCCGATTTCTCAAGGTGCAGTGAGAAGGACAGGTTTGGAGAGAGCCAGATACCCAAATCCTTTTTGGCATCTATCCTCGTGATGTCTTCTGGTCCTTTCTCACCATGCATGACAAAGGAGTTCGTTCTCCAAATGACATATGGACGCACTTTTCGTCATTCAGAGGAAGGTGCCAGTCCAACGACCACTGCTTTGCGGCGTCTACATCAATTTGGAGGGCACTGGCATTGGAACTCCACGATTTCAAGTCGTCCGCAAAAGTAGACATGGACTTGAAGAACATCTGGAAGGTCATTGACGTATATCAGAAACAGCAAAGGTCCCAAAACGGAGCCCTGAGGAACTCCAATGGAGACCGGCGCCGCAGAAGAGTAGGTCGAGCCTACTTTCACTCGGAATGATCTGTCTGATAAAAATGCCTTGATCCAGTGTAGGATTTTCCCTTGAATCCCGTAAGACTCGAGTTTGTGGAGCAGAGGGACGTGTGGGACTCGATCAAATGCTTTTGAGAAGTCGAAAAATGGCATCCGATATGAGTCTCTCGTCCTTGGCTTGGGTTAAGCTGTCCATAAATACGAGCATGTTCGTCACGCAGGAACGGTTTGGGAGAAATCCGTGTTGAACTGGAGAAATCAAGTTGTTGGAAGTAAGGTGATCTAGAATGGCTCGCTTCAGAATGCGTTCCATCACCTTGCATGGCACGCTAGTGAGGCTTATAGGCCTGTAGTGCCAGGCGATAGTCGGTCACCAGTTTTGTAGATTGGCGTGACAATCGCTTCCTTCCAAACAGAGGGAAGGTGGCCTTCGTCAAGCGACTGGTGAAACAGCAGATGGAAATGAGTTTCCAGTGTACACGACGTTTCCTTCAGGATCCTTGGGTGGACTTCGTCGGGCCCAACGCGCAGAATGGGTTGATCTTGTGCAGGAGTTGACGAATGTCCTCCACCGTGAAGACCAAGTCGGTTAGAGGCCGTTCGTAGATACGCCTCGACAAGGTTGGATGTGACGAGGACGCTGGGACTGAATATAGACCTCCATAGTGATCTCTGTATAACTCAGATGCCACTATTGGGTCACTCGTGGGTTCCCCGTTCCTGTCCCCAAGGAAAACGCGGATGGCTTGTTTCTGCGGCGACGTCTCATGCATTTGAACAGCACATTTATGTTTTCCGGGCGAGGTCCAGAATGGTGGCTTGTTTTCCATTGGCGGATTTCCGATTTACAGCGGTTCCGCATTTTACGAAATGCCAGCTCATCTTCTGTGTCTCTGTAGTCAACTTTTTGAAAAATAGTTGATTCCTTTTGAAGTGAATGCACAGTTTGGCGAGACTACATCAAATAATCAGCAACCGCGTTAGTCGGACCCCAAGCCAAAAACGGCTTATTGCTCCCAACTTGGTGCTGCAGCCACTGACTGGCCCAACCCATACGTGATTGGTTAAAGGTCAGTTGTCTGATTGGTCTTTAGGATCGGTCGGGATGGTTGAAAGTATAGGTTGAAAGCCAGGTGCGATTGGTGCGTCCAGAAAATGACAGGGTTTCAAACTGTCAATGTCAAAACGGCTTTAACGCACTTCGTGCAAGGTTTTTGGATAGCTCTTGGCATTTCATTCACGTCTTGTGCCCCTATTGGTTTTTATGCATTTTGGGAGAGAGCCTTGACTTATCTTAGCCAACGGTGTGCTAGTTGCAAGCTTGCCGGGTGGTTACAGAACCCTTGACTCCGGTGCAAGGAATTTGCGAGTTCTAACTCAGAATGGTGTATTCTCTTTGGGATTCCTAACTTGGCGTCGCCTTGCACCGCCGTGAAGTGACTCCATGTCCCGTTCCCATCACACCGGAACTTCCCCCTTGAACTCTTGACTACTGATGACGTCCTGCTTTCCGTTACACGCTATACGTCTTCTGTGGCTAAGGCTTACCAGACAGCCAGTTAGTCCGCAAATGACCCGCGCCAAGAAAATGCACATGGTTACACCTAGAGCAATACACAAAGTTCACTAATGACCGGGATCCGAAGGAACCTCGGCCCTCCGGACGTTCAATCTAATTGTCGTTTTATCAGGGCGCGCGACCATTGGAAAGCAAATACACTTCAACATGTGATGAAAGATTTCGGTCTGCTATCTCACCAAACGTTGTTCACTTTGAAGTCACTCATATTGGAATTGACCTATCATAGGAATTTACCTCCTGTATCACCCTCCACATTAATTCACTAGCTGTAACTAGGCAGACATTAATTGTCTCATTTTTGTTTATGGAGATGCTGGTCTGGACCACGAACAGTAAAGTCCGTTGAGCGTTTTAACCCGTAGCACGTAACACAAGATTGCCGCTTACATTGACATTTGGATTAATACTCCACCTTTTTGTTTCGATCATTTTTCGGCAAATTCCGTTAGGATGTCGGCAACTGGATCAGTTCGCTGTTGCTACTCTTGTTTTCAGCTGCATTCTTGTGGTATTGCTCCTTCCGCAGAATATTTCATCAGCTGAAAATGATTTAAAGTGCAGGTTGATTCTTAAGGTCCCAATAGATTTTCAATGTTTCAAACGTGGCAGAGGTCCTGGTCACTGCTGTCATCGGCAGCTTTGTGCGTAACTGCATCTGCTTACCCCCGTCTTCAGGGTATACATATACCATCCCTATATATGTTGCGAAGGGGAAACAATTATTTGTTGGGTGAATATTTCTCTGACATTCCCGTGTCCAGAGAGCAAACCGCTTTTTGGAAGTGCTCTCAGTCTTAAAATGGGTTTAAGACGCTTTAATCAGTCGGGGCATTTTCACTAGAGACTCAGTGACCAGGGCTTCCATTACGATAAACCGTGTCTGTGGGTACTTGCACTTAATGCTCGGTGTGATTTTCCGGTCCTGAAGGCATCCATGTCAATTTGTTGCTGCAGGTGAAGTGCAATTTTAGTATTAAATGAATAACACATTTCCACCAGCGTTATCTACCCAGGCGGGAATGAATCACTCTTACTTTCTGGGATTCAGGCGTATTTAAGTGTCTCAAAGATACTAATGTCGGATTCCTGGAAAAGGCTAAAAAGTAGAAAGATCGTCCACTGGAAGGACCCGAGACCTTCTGACTTGTTCTCGCTCACTGATACCCGTGAAAATGTGGTCCGCATTGAACAACGCCCTCATTTTTGTTGCGAGAGACACCACACTGAATGTTGTGTTATCTGGTTTAAGGACGGTGGATATTTGTGCTGTATCCGTGCTGGGTACCTGCTGCAAGAATTCTGGGGACCTGTCAGACAAAACTCCTGATACAAATATGTCCAAATGAATCAAATTACATTTGGGGCGGCGTTCTAATTTAATTGCCATTTACCCGAAAAATTTCACCATAGCGCACCAAACGCCTAGCTAGACTCTGGTCAAACCGAAGTTGCCCCAAAGTGCTTGGGCGCTGTTCCAACTACATGGCCAACGTTAATGTATCCAGACAAACATGTTGCGTACTGCAGTCATATAACGGAAACTAGCAGCTCTTTGTAGGGTTAAAAAAATTAT
This sequence comes from Clonorchis sinensis, assembly GCA_003604175.2. NCBI lineage: Eukaryota > Metazoa > Platyhelminthes > Trematoda > Opisthorchiida > Opisthorchiidae > Clonorchis > Clonorchis sinensis. The sequence goes on from CM030369.1 coordinate 27,060,842, forward strand.
CCATACGAGAGTACTCGCGAGGCATTCTATGACCGCAGCCAACGAATATGACTGAGCACGGCGCCAGGCCGAACAGAATCCGTGAGAGACAAAGCCTTCTGTTCACCAAATCCTGCGCGGGTTATTCGCGAGTGAGCATTCAGGGCAACTCACGCACTTGGTGCAGCTTGGACAATGACAATAAAAGTACACCGGGCTCTAAATTCAGATTAAATGTAAGATGCTCTACGAAGCCAAGTTTTCCCGTCAATCAATCGTTAATGTCCCAATCCGGCGTCGGCCGCAACCGAAGGAATGAACAGCACTCAGACTTGAAAAAACATTTCTTTCAGCCAAAATACTTTCGGCCGCCTGCACTTTGGCATAGCATGCAACAGCTTATTAGCAACAAGGACAAAGCACATGACCTGGGCGCCATAACCCGGCCGCTCACTAGAAGCACGCCTAAATTATTTTCGCCGAAACTATAGGGTGCTCGAAGGTAAGATTTCCACTGGGAGTTAGTCTAATCCGTTTGCACCTTTCAGTGATATGTTGATGATAGCATTTTGTTCAGGTGGCGGACTATCACGGATTCGGGTTTTGTCGCGAAATGTAAGTCAGGAAATCGCGCTCTAGCATATTTTGCCGTTCTTCTGTGTACTTTACTAATGAGAGAACATCTACAGAATATCCAGGAAAATCGGTCATTGGCGTTTGTTGGCTTAACACTCCTCAGATTCAACAAATGCGATGAGCTTGTTCAGCGAACTTCGGCACGAGACACTCTCCTGAGGAGCTTGCCTTCCATTAAGTGTAAGCATTGGACAACTGCATGAATTGTGCAGTGGTGATAGGAGGGGCACCTCCGTGGAGGATCCCATCTCCAAGCTATGCATAACCAACCTGCGGATAATACAGCGTCATGAGATAACTGCAGGTAAACTACTGACACGATTATGTCGCTCCCATTAGGAATATGAGGCTCCATGGGTGGAACATGTCGTAAAGCGGGAATATAATGATAGCAACTGGGGACATCCATTGCCCGTCACCATGATAACGATAGCCATTATCACCCACCGCGAATGCTTGTCGTGACTGTCAGGCTTGTTATGGCGCCTCAACTATGCACGGTAACCTAATCCAACGGCCAAGGAAGGTTCTTCATATCATCACATATCGTCCGTTTTCCAAGCCCATCCCTGAAAAATACACAACCCAACTTGGTTAGTTACGCTCCTATTGATTGGTTGCATCCAAACAAGCATAATGGATAGTCAATTCAGTTCAGGAAGCCGCTTTCCTTTGACAGGGTTTCTGAAAGGGAAAATGTATAATTAGTTACAACCCGCGTACATCTTGCACAGTATCATTGAAGACACAACCAAACACGGTTTCAGTGGCTAACACACCAAGCGCTTAATCAGTCCCTTTGTCCACAGTTCCCGATCGGTGTCCACGCCGAAGCTGGAGCCTTACTTCTATGAAGGGTAACTAACCACTTGCCCAATTTGTCCCACCGGTGATAGTGAGGGAGCCGATGATTTGACAGTAGTATTAGTCAACGATATACATTATTAGACGCAGCGAAGTTAACGCTAAAGAGAGGTGTACCCCAGTCAGTCGCAAGAATAAGTGATATAGAGTTGAGTCCTAGAAATCAAGGACCACACAAAAGCGCACCAACGGATGCAGTCGTGGCAAACATCTAGTGAGTGGGTGGGTCCTTTGCGTCAAATCTGCTCATTTGGAGCACTACATCCTAACTTAGCTTCACTTCTGCCTCCCGACCCCTGTTCAAATCGAATCAGAGAACGCATCGGAAGAGACCTGGGTGATTGTATACATGCGGCTACCTCGCAACTAGGTTGCAAACATCTGAGTCACAGGTTCCGTCATCCCACAAACAGTTCGCTGATGAACTGAAGAACAGGCACGCCCGCGTGCAAACGTTCGTATACGCATGCAATAAACCACTACAGTTACAAACTAGATCGGTGGAGGATTGACGCACACGCGAAAGCTCTCTCACATATTCAAGCGGCTGTACATTTCAAAAACTAGAGGCTCCATTCCGGAAAACCCATCAGATAGCCTGTTTGCTTTGGTATACAGACATTCCTATGATCTTCAGAACCCGGTTGTTTATAAAAAAAACCCTTCCACATATTTCTGAAACTGTTGGCCGTTTCAGTCTATTCTAAGGCTTCGTTCAGTTCCTCCAAAACACACGCACATTCTCCTCCCTGAAGACGACAACGGTATCGTCTGCATATTCCAGATCCAAAAGATTTTTGTCTGAGGCAATTTGAACACCAACGTTTCGAGGATCTCTCATTTATGGCAGAGCAAAAATGTTAACAGTGACTCCCTAGGTACACGCGCCACGGCGCCTCAGAGAAAACTCCTTTTGCAAAGCCCCCAAGCCATTCTGAGGTCAACTCATCGTGAGAACATGCGAGACCAGAAGACATCCCATGTTTTTCTGTGATCTCGTGTCTCTGCACGGTCCGAGGTATGCTAGTTGCGCACAATTTAGCTGACGCAAGCCCATCAGGACCAATATGCCCACACCCTTTCTCATTGGCCTGAATATCGACTACCGTTTTTGGAATTGGGCTGTGCCGCCTAACTGAAGTAGTTCGAACTTGTGACCTCTTTTGTGTGACCGCTATTTAAAGCCGCATTATGGTTCATACCATAGTGCTCGCTAGCAGACATTTTGACACTTTTTCCTACTTTGGTTCCCCAACGTAGACATGGCTATCTTACTGCCCGGCTTGATTGACATCAACAAACCACCGTGCGTCCTCGATGGACCCCAAAGTATAACTGATTTATCAACGGTGACTGTTGGATTACAACCTGCCGGAAAAATGTGTATTTTTAGACCTGTTCGCAAACCACCATCGACAGCTTTGGGGGGCCTGCGTAAAAAACTGCACCGAGTGATGGATAAGTTTCACGGGCTGACTAGTACCAGTGACCGTTGATGTGCAATGGATCGCGTATAGTATCCCGTCGTCTTTTGTGGTATTGAACCTTGCCCACTGTGCGGTGATGCTCTTCAGGCTTGTACCAAAGGTGAGGTCAGAGAGGAATAATTTATTTTTAGTTTGAAGCCCCTGGCCCGTCCAGAAAGCGTAGAGGTGTGCTTAGTAAAGGGCCCGCAAAGCGTGCGTCTTACAGTGATGACCTAAACCGAAGCACAGAATCTTAGCGCAGTTTGTCCCGGAACTCTGTGTGTGTCCGTATTTTTGGGCCCAAGGAGGAACTAATCGGCAGCCATGAGTAAAGTCTGACCAATGTGACAACGCTGTAGAGAGTCAGCTCTAGGAAAGAGGTAAAGATGATTTGATGACGAGTTAGCTTTAGACTTATTCTGTTGCATTTCATGCAAAAGAATTTCATACAACCTCATGCTTTTCACGTGAGTCTCATATTTCTTGAAGGTTATAGTCAGCAGGCATGCAAAAATGGCGTTGTGTAAACAATAACTGACGACATTTTAACCGCTGAAAGGCTCCAAGTATCGGGTAACTACTGCTCCCAGTTTGTCAGCCGCCTGCTTAATAGTGAATTTTCGGTATCTCAGCTTGTATCTTCCTGTCAGTTCAGGAAGTCAGTAGCCCATGAAGAAGGGCGTACGCTGCCACATTTACTCATCAATACAATTAAACTTTTTGCTTCCCAATCTGAAAATTTTCCCCGGTAGAGACGGGTGGGCGCGCTCCGGTCGGCTGTCCACCATGATCAACGTAGGTTCCATGTCGCTCGTTGATTATTCATCGTGGACCCTTAGCCGTACGTTAGCTTTGTGCATCAGCCAGGTCTGCTCAGCTGTCCGATATGATCGACGTCACGGTCTTCTTGGCACATTTCGCAGGTTAAAATGGAAGAGTCTGCTGTTTAACAACAAACGCATGGTTTCCTGGGAGTAATGAATGCGACTTCCGCGATTTTAAACAGTAATAGCAGCTGTCAAGCGAAAATTACTCACAGGAGTGATGCATCCGCCTATTTTGCATCCACAAGGACCACCTAGTCTAAAAAATGTTCGGAGAATTATTTCAGCAGCAAAACTATCTGAATGTTGCGTTCCTTGTAAGTGCTTCACATTTTTTCGCAATTCGCGATTTCCCATTACATTAGGCGACGTATTCACAGTCGGCGGCGTTTGATGACCATGGAGATCTGCTCACTAAAACAAATGACCGATTTAGATAAGTTGCATTGACCTAAACTATGAGGTGACAATCCTGACAATGTGGCAGCTTTCGGGAAATCAGTTCAATTGGGCGAAAACAGAGCAACAAATTAGCTACAGCTGACACAAACTTGCAAGCGGAAACTAACGGGCAGGAAATCGTGGCAGCAGTTACTTGAACATAAGCAGATCTGAAACAAGAGCGACCACGGGGCAAAGAAACAAAATGGCGTGATATTAAACAAACGTAAATCATGCTACTAACGTGTAGTCTGAACAGAAAAGTAATCGTCGTTGATTTAAAAGAGGAGACAGCATTTTTGTCCTTGATTCCTTAGTAAGAATCTTATATGTAGTCAAATCCAAGTTAACCCCAACCGTTGTTCCCATCGGAGCGCCATAACTTATGCCATACCTGCTGCACACTTTACAGCAGTCAGACGTCTTAGCCTTTTTCAGCCATGGCCAACTCTATATCACTAAGGGACACGGGTTCTGCTCACTAGTTTCGCAGTTCACCTCAAGGACGAGATCCCGGCTTTCTGGCAGAATGCGCAACCAACCATGCTTTTCTCGCAACTTCTGTCATTTACACTTGAAGCTGTGAAACGGTTGTCAGAAGTATTCAGTGCTTTTTCCATAAAGTTATTCTTAAAAGCAAAACCCCACTTGTTCACTACTTTCGCCGCCCCGGCAAACAGTTTTCTATAATTGTTGGTCACATCGCTCAAACTTGATCTCAACTTGCTACATAATCTGTTTCACTAAAATATCTTTGTGGTAGAGATTAGGCATTATTTAACTTCATGCATTCGTTTTAAATTCCAGAAGGTAAACAACTTTAGCACCCACTCTGGTTGGTGTTAGCCTTTTGGCTTATTAATTTCGGACATGAAAAGGCCTCCCGGACCAGTTTTGCAATGACCTGCTTGGTCCGTGGATGACCTCCACTTTTTTGTTGTTGCCGCTGCCTCGTTTGGCATTGCACTATACTCTTAAATATTCTTGAGTACCCAGTGTTCTCTTTTCTCCTCCATCCAATTGTTCTGTCCGGTTTCTCCAGGTAAGGTCGCTAGATACCGCCACTCAGTGTGGTGTGGCTCCGGGATCGCTGTCCTGGGAAACACCACATCAAACTCCCCATTTCACACTGCAAGCACTTGATTTGGGACCGTCGTATTTCCAACACATCTAGTATATTCCTAAGAAATAAGCCAAATAAATCGACACATGAATAGAATAATCATTTTGCTCACAAAGCAGTGCGCATTTTTTACCTGATCACAGCAACCATGGGGCTATCCAGAAAATAAAGTTTGTCAGTGCTTTTATGTTCGGTGCACCAATAATCGGACATTTCATATCTCTCAGCTTGACACGGTAAGTAAGTAAGTAAATTCCAGAAGACAGTCAACTTCTGAACGAACGCCAAGAAAACTGCCTACACCCTGTTCGTTTGTGAAGGATGACATTATTCACCCCACTGTCCCTACAGGAACCACAGGTGCAGAAAGTGCGGTCGAAGGGTCACAAAGAAGAATGCTGCAGAGACACTTCAAAAGCTTGCACAAACACCGGCCCGAAAGAGAAAGCAGGCAAAGGCCATGACAGTTACATCTAGGATGGAATTTCCCGGTCGAAGTTCATTCGTCACAGTAGGTATCAATGGTCCACGGGTTAACCTCCAACCCTGATACAGGTTTTGACCTAAAAATGGATGGCCATCAGGAGAACACATAAAGTGCGCTGTTCGTACTGCATCTGCTGGAAGTCTCAAACAGACCGAGAAGCCAAACCGTTCCTTACGGTTCAAGGGGATTCAACTCAGTTGTACTTGCTACCTCACGAACTATACAGGCCTTGATCTCTTGGGTATAGATCAGATTGTTGAGTTTCATCCCTTGAAGCAACTCTTCAGTGCCGTTTGTAACGAAACAGCTGGAGATAGCTGCAATGCATTCCCATCCTGACGATTTCGTGGTCGCCACAATTACAGCCAAACGACTGACCAGAGTGAGCATAAGCTACGCACCGGATACCCTCTCACCTCAGTCTACTTTGGCGAATCTTGCCAGAAGCCGGCAACGTTACACCTGCGGTCCGAACCCCTCAGACTGTGGTCCCAAGTTCATGAATATCGTTCCAATGCTATCCGACAAGTCAGGAAAGGGGGCGTCAGACGGGATACCACAACAGTCACAGAGGCCAGATACTCATTCAAGGATATGGGAAATGCTCCCCACGGTGGGCGCAGTGTCAAATACAGCGTCAAGCTCGAGGTACAAACAAGCACGGGGATTTCAAGAGAACCAACTGCAGATAACTGACTGCGGTTCCTTACTGGAGATACGTCGAATGAGGCACCGGACAGCCGTGACATACCTCCGAAGTGAAGAGCACCAGAGCCCAGATCGGCATGCTCACAGTCCCAGGGACGAACCGGCATGTGACGGTACCTCAATGAGTCGTCACAGTTGGGTTCAAACAGCGGTCAGTTGAATAGCCTTCTCAAGGGGGGATGTCCATAGGTCAGCCGTCTCCAATAAGCGAATATCACATCGATTGGACGGATGTCACTTGTGGGATACGGACAAACGAAGACATGCCCAGATTGGTCAGGATGCCAGTTAACCTGTATGAAGCGTCCTTAGCTGGGCGCTCTTCGCCCCTCACGGAGATTCTAGCATAACTTTGTGGAACATTCTGTGAGTAGTCCCCAAATGCAGTCAATAAAATCTTCCATTTTATCCACAAAGGGCTGTCTGAAGCTACCGTGCCTTTTGATATTTTATTGTGCGTTTAGCAGAAAGCCAAGTACAAACACAGAGTTGCACAACCTTTCAGCAAGTCACAACACTCTGGGACGAATGTATCTGACCAGCCACCTCAGTGTTCGGCTGCAATTCTGCCCCGTTCACATATTCAACGATTTTAATTGGTGCCAGCCCGGCCCTGTGCACTGGCACTGCCTACCTTCCTTCCAAATTGCTTTCAGTAATAAGATTAACTTTTATCGCAGCTGGGGGCCGCCACCATGTCAGGCATTATAATTGTGCAATCAGAATAAGGGCTTGACCGATGACAGGGACGGTCACACAAATAATAGGTATTATCCGACGCAGACGCGGTCTCGGCTTAACTGGCATGGTCCTAATGTGGTAGATATAGAGAACAAAAGAAGACAGTCATTGTTTTTTTCTTTGTCTTCTAGGATACATATAAGAATCCGACAGTTGCATTTCGAAAATGGTTGGCAACAACAGTGTAACTGGGGATTATCAGGTGGATGAATTCGCAATGTGGACAAATGGTAGCTTGTATCTTGAAATCCGGTGTACAGTGACGTTGTATGGAGTCGGATGTGAAACTACCTTAGGAGAGTATGTTAGTGTTAACGCACAGGAAGAATGCGGGCTGTGAAGATCCCCATTATTCCAGGAGGGGAAAACTGAATGGGCACCGACGCAACTAATTACCAGGGAACGGTCGAGTGTAATGATCTGAAGACGCTCCAGCTGAAATGAAACTATTATTAAAACCCGTATCGGAGGTGGTGCTTTCGGTCTCTCAAAAGCGTTCGATTCGCTACTACGCCTTTTGATGCCCCGTACAGATGAGCTCTACCCTGAATCGACGTATTCCGTTCAAATGGCATGTCCATAAGGCAGGTCAAACCAACAAACTTTTCCGCACTGGTCCTTATCGGTGCATCCGTTGGCTTGTTGTTCTGACATACATTCTCAAACTTATAGGTGAACTTCCATATCAAATTCTATTCTTGCTAGTTACTTGTGAACTTGGGGTGCCAAGGCAAACAAATAGACGTCAGCAAGCTAGTGGTCACTGCACCTGTATTTTTCATTGAATGACAAATGAGCTTGGATGTCACTCGGGGGACACTTGGTAGACTTATCGTCATGAATGCACCGAAGGTACCACAGCATATCACCAAGCTATATTAAAAATAACTCAGGTGTCTGAATTACATCAGTCATGTCCTTCTCACCCTTGCCTGGACGACCGCCCAAGGGGCATTTGTTTTTTACTGGATATTTTGGGTGATGAACAGAGGCAGGAAGTTCGGACAAACAATATACTAAAGAACAGAGATGGGTGAGTGAAGCTACCACAAACCAGGTGCAAGCCATCAGGTTGCATCCGGCCGTGAATGTACCGCCATTGCGATGTAATATTCGGACGCACATTTATCGAATTTTGCGCATGGAATTAGGAGGAGGATGTAGCATTGACCTCGAAATTTCGGTTGCCCACACCAACCCTCCGCGTGAAAATATTCGCGTCAAGCTTTGGCGAGAACAGAACCAATGAGCAAGCTTGCACGGGCGCCTTATCTGTTTTTTATAGGAAAACTAGCCACAATCGATCCGTCTGAACCTCGTTATGTGCCTACTGAATAATTTCTTTTTGTGACAGCCAGTGAACCTGAAACGGAAGGAAATAAATGTTTGTTTCGAGTGAATATTGCAATGCTTGGACTACTACTTTCTTTTTGTCCGCATCCTCAAAGCCTTCGGAATAAGCGCACGCATGAAAACGTAACGTCTGCACTAAATTTCTCACTTGGAATTGAGATGATTTCGTCACTGACGGGTTTCTTGTTATCTTAGAACTCCTATCAGCCTGAGATAGGGACAGCTGGAATACACAAAGTAGTCAGGGGAATGGAGCTCTCGGTCTTCCCGGTTATTCCTTCCACTAGTACAACTAAATTATCAGTAATACATGCAAACCTGACATTATTTGACCTCGAAAGCGGAAAAATTTTGAGGTCCCTGTTTCGACAACGCTTGCCATGGATTGTTATGCCTAGTCGTAAAACGTTGAGGGGTTGACAACACCAAAGCTGCCCGATGGGGTAAACGTGATCTGAGCATTGGCGTATCTGGGAAGGACAGTCAGACTATGCTGGGTAATAACAGTTGGCAATATGGCCTCCCCTATTTGGAAGCAAGTTTAGGACATCATATGCAAAAGCCATGCTTGTGAGCACTTGATGGGCAAGCGTGCTCATGCCGGGGTCCCCGGATTAACCTTCTTATCCATCATTTCCCGAATTAAACAAGTGATTTGCGAAATGACACAAATCATTCTCACCCCACGAATTCGTGGCTGATCAAGCGATTACCGCCTACGTTACCTGCCACCGAGAAGGCAAACAGCACATATCTAGGCTAAAAGTATAATGTTTTAAATAACGAAACAACAAGAGAAGGTTGTGCCGTGGGTAAAGTCACTGTTCTAAAGCCTTGGAAACTATCGCAGTTAGGTAGAATCCCTAGGTTTGAGATAGGCTCAGTGGCTGGGTTGACAACGAGTTTGCCAAAGTCGGCCCTGTGAAATAAGTGCCGAGAGTTTATCGCTAAAATAGAACACCGTTGTCTTTAAAGCAAAACGGCATTTGCATTCATTATTGACCTATTCTCCTTTGGAAATGCAGCTTCCTGGGTCCAAAGGTTCACCAGATTTCAGCAATGAAATATGATTAAACGCGAGCCGCTACTTAAGAAGGACGATGTGTAAGCATGGTCGCAAAAGAATGATGCTTCTAAAAGAATCGCCCCATAAAGTAGGTTGCGGAATCAGTTTCTTGCCAGCCATGCCGACATCTCAGTTGTAATGTGATTAATCAATCTCCTCTGTTCATTTAAGAGCGCCGGTAGCGTTGTGGACATGGCCCACAAAGGAGGACGCAAACCATCCTGTCCACACAGTATATTCATCAGACAACTTTGTATAATTCAACCAGATATAGTTGACGCCGAGCTGCATGTTAGCGGAGCATGCGGGTTGGGTTTGTTTGGCTCCATATCATAAGCAGCGACAGCCTAGTCGACCGAACTAAACCAACGATTTGAGGTGTTTTCATGGGTCATGGTGCGGTTTATTGGCTAGCGCTATGTTTGTCAGTCAATGGTGTACACCTGTAGCATCAAACCACGTGACGGATTCCGGGTATCGACTGCGGAGTGCCTATTACATATTACCCGCTATCTGTGCCTATTGAATCGAAGGATTTGTTGTCGATAAAGGTACCCAAAATGCCTTCGTGGGGATGTCAGGCAGTTAGCAGACACTCTACCTACGGGTATAGGCCATGGGCAGTACATTACAAGATTTTGGCGCCCTAACCATTTGATACAATGCTGTAAATACAATTCATATTATGAAGGCATGACATTATTCCAGTCTTGTACGAAATAGCAGAGAGCAGTAAGTGTTTCTGTCGTGACAATCACTCTGATCAACGCTTTTTGAAGTTTTAGGACACAGGCCTCCGCATTCGTCTACTTGGGCAGAAGAAGCAAAATGGAAATTTACATGTAGTGGTGATCGTCCGGTACAATATACGCGGATGAGTGCGCTTTAGTCCATAGCAGCTTCCACAAACTATTAGACACAGAACTACATAATGAAGCAGAGGTTACTCAGGGAATGTACCCAGCACTGCAAACTAAAGTTGCTGGACCGTTTTTATGCATTTCTAGTGGTCACCTACAGAAACGAGCAACGGAGACATGGATGTGGACAGAATTTGACATGATAGAAGGGAATAAATGATGGTACGAAAAGTTTGGCCACTGTTCGCCTTCCAGGATGCGGTCCACTTGACCCTATGCTTGACTGGAGACACTGAACGATATGGCAGCTAACCGATGTCAATGGCATTCATTTTGTGAGTTTCTGTCTAGGTTGTCTGACTGCTTGTCGAAGGATGAGGCACCTCGGAGATTTGCGGTAGGTTTGCCCCAGTTTCCTGATCCCCGTTTTTTCTTTCCATTATCAGGCTTTGTTCAAATAAATGGACACAGTTGTACGGCAGTGAAACACCAGTGTTCTCATCTGGTGTAGTCAGCGATCATGATGCTGATAACGATTGCACGTGTGAGGCACATGCTTAACAATGCAGCAGAATTCTTCGGTTCATCCACTTCGGAAGAGTCCGACCCCACAGGAGTGGAAGTGCATGCGTACTAAATGTCTGAGCTAACGACTTGGAAAAAATATGACCTCCGAAGTATCAGAAACAGATAATGAAGATTCAAGCAGGACGTCGATTACCAATTGGACGAGGAAGGATGTTAGGCGTTAACCTTGAATAGCACCATTGGTTGTGGTGACTTCGGGATCAACTTTCACATAGCCCCGTGCGCGTCATAAGGGTAAGCGTGTAAGACAAAAGTTTAGATGGGACGTCTTCCACTGACAGGCCCTACCATAGTTTTTAACTTAATAAATACGATCTATTTTGGTTGCTGAAGCGAGTGACACGGCTCACGCATTTGTCGCAGATGAAAATGCGATTGATATAACGTTGATCAGACCGTACCATAGTTAACACATGTGGGTCTGAGTCCCAGTAATGGACCATCCTCAGGTTAATACCGGAGAGCAAATTGCAGGCTATTGATACTAAGCTGGTGCCCAGGGGTATTTGCACGCCTTTTAAGTATCGGTACCACCGTCGAAACGCTACTCCCGACCAAAAGCTGTCACCTTGTTGTGGTGGTCGGGCTTCTGTGCAGGCTATACCAGCTGGAACTCAATATCTAATGATTCAACCATACCAGGAAGGCCAGCGGGGAGAAGCCCGACGAAGAACAGCGAGTCACCGTACTGCGAGTAATCGTAATACGTGGTGGTCTGAAGGTAAAGACGTACTGTCCTCTGCGACAGGAGTGTGAAGGCAGTAAGGTGTTTCCCCCAGGCGAGCAGCATGTCCATATTTATGGAAGCGGCAATGCTCAGTTCCGCCGAGAAGGGACGGGTTAGGAAATGCCGACCCAAAAAACTCACACTCCGATCGCCCAATGGTTGACCGTGACCGCCGGCGCACTGTCCAATACGGTCGAAATACTTTCAAAGCCAAAGAGTCCGGTGCTGCTCAGGAGGCACCTGCTGTGCGCAGCCGCATCAGGAGTGAGACGGTAATGCCCAACACCTTGCACCCTCGGGTCAAGCCGGCCCGTTACAGCCAAGTAGGACGGACTATTGAGTCATTGGCCCCGAGAAGGTTTTTCTGAGAGAACCCTAACAATCGGTGTCTCGCGGCCCAGGCTCGTGAGTCAGAGGCTAGGACCAGGGTCCCCGAGCAAAACACTACACCCTCCCACTGCCTTGTAGGTCAGACTTTTGAGTCAAAGACTCAAGGTGTGGTATCTCAACTCGACCCGGTTCTTCGGCCTGGGCGAACGGGAAGTATCATTTGCCCTTGCAGCTCTTTGCTCACCGGCCTTCCCCCACACTCCCTCTTAACCCACCGTACAATGCACTGCAATCAACCCATCTGCCAATCCCCTAGCCACTTCCGGGTCCCAACCATCGCCTAGAAAAAAACAAAGTAATCAATACTAACCTCAAAAAATCTGATCTGTATTGCAGCCTTTAATGTCCGTACTCTATGTCTAATTGGGCAACAGGCATTCCTTGCCGTAACCTTACTTCCCCTCTATATCGATGTATGTTGTGTCTCCGAAATTTCGGCCGTCCTCCTCAAGCCGCTTAGGGCGAACACAGATGTTCCACATTTCACTCTTCAGGCATCCGGTGATCCTGACACAGGCTCGTGGTATCTACGGTGTGGGAGTTGCACTCAGCCCCAAGGCGGAAAGCGCCTCACTGGACTGGATCCCAGTAAACAGTTGCCTATGCGCTGTGCGGTTGTCTGGCTCAATTATTGTTAACGCAAGTCGATGCGGTAAACGGTGTTTGTTTGTCGTATCAGCATACGCCCCAAAAGATAGCAGTTCTGAGAATGAGAACGACGAGTTTTATCAAGATCTGTCACGACTGCTTCGGTCGGCAGGAAGAACTGATATAATAATCCTCGCGGGTAATATGAATGCTCAAGTTGGACGACCAAGTCCACAAGAATGACAACTAGGTGTTGGAGTTAAAGTCGATGCTGTGCCTACGGATAATGGAGAGCGGCTTCTTTAGTTGTGTGCAGATCACCGTCTTTTCCAGGCCAGTACGAACATCCAACAAACGCACACAATGCCTACCACAAGACAGTCAGAAACTCAATTGGGCCATAAGGCTAGCAGCTACCGATGGAGAGCCTCAGTTAAGGACTGTCGTTCCTTCTGGGGTACGCAACTTGACTCTGATCACGCCATCGTGCGGACCGGCTCAGCACTTCGCTTCCCGCCAGCACAGCGCCTGCCGACAACTTCGACAAGTTTTTGTTGCTGAGTGTCGAGCTGAGCTGGCTTGAAAGTTACGAGAAACGACGAAGATTGCTTGGAAGATGAATGGAGGTGAGTTAAATAAAAAACTCTCAGCTTTTAGAACTGCTTGTCCAACCCATCTGACTCGACTCAATGAGCACGGGATATCTTCGAAATCAGCAGATGTCATTGCTACCAGAAGGTCCATACCAGCAACTAGCAACTATGTCGGCGCACGCAGATCCCTCAAACGCCGGATAATCAGGAGCTTGAAGAATGACAGAGAACGCTGGTGGATTTCGAAGGCCCAGGAGATGGAGAAGGCTTTTGATGCAGGCATCAGCCACGCCCTGTTTTAACTGATTCGAGCAACGGGTCGAAAGTAGGCAGGTGTCAGTGAGACAATATGCGAAAAAGACGGAACAGCAATTCACTCCCTCAATCGCCGTGTTCAGCGGTGGGCTGAGCACTTCCGAGAACGGTTCGCCTGGTCCCCTTCAACAAAAACCACTGGAAGAAACAGGCAGGTTCGACTGGAACATTTACACCAACCCAACATCAGCAATCGAAATCCAGCGTGAGATTTCAATCCTGAAGCGAAACAAGACACCTGGCGCGGATGGTCTACACCCCGCGCTCTTCAAAGAAGGTGGCGAGGTCCTGGTGAACAGTCTGATAACCATGCTGCAGAAGATTTGTAACGAAAACAGAATAGCAGCCGAATGGAGCTTCCCGACCGTCATCTCAGTTTTCAAAAAGGGAGCAAGAACGTCATGTGAAAACCATCGTGGTATCAGTCTGGTATCGTCGCATCTACGGTGCTCTCTTGGCATTATTTTGCGCAGGTTGGTAGATTATCGGAGGAGACATATTCATGAAAATCAAGTTGGGTTTCGCCCTGTTGAGGGTGTATCGACCATATCTTTACCTTGAGACAAAAATTCTTGCGCAGCACCATACGTTCGAGCGTCCTGCGTTGGTCATTTTTCTGGATCTGAAATCTGCGTTCGCCTCTGTCGATCTTGAGAAGCTTTGGTGGCGTCTGGTGATCAATGGTGTCCCTTCCAAATTTATATGCATCATAATGGCACTGTATGCGAAGTCCTGTGGGCGCGTACGAGTATACGGGAAGCTCTCGCCTGAGTTCACCACGTCCAGTGGTGTAAGACAAGATTGTCCACTTCCCCTTTCCTCTTTAACTTTGTTATTGACATGCTGTTTGAATTTCCTCTGCCTTCCTCTGAAACCCCGTGGATCGAATTGGTTCCGGGAGGTTAACTTATAGACGTTGAGTAGCGGGCGATATTGCTCTCTTTGGTTCAGCTTCTTCCGAAATGCAAACGATTTTAAATAGCCTAAATAACTCTGCCGCATGGTTTGACATGTGCTTCACACCCGCAAAGTGTAAAGTGCTGCTACAAGACTGGGTGGGAGCATACCCACACCTCACGCTTGCAAGTGAGCCAATCGACATGGTAGACAAGTTTGCTTACATGGGCAGCTGTATAAGTTCCGGTGGACTGGATGGGACTATTTCTTGAAGCGGAAAGGCCGGGGCAGCTTTTGCCAACCTCCGACACCTATGGCGTCGACGCGAACTGAGTTTGTCTGTCAAGGAAAAAGCTTACACTGCGGTGGTACAATCCACACTGCTTCATGGATCAGAGACGTGGCGCCTATGCGCAGAGGGCATACGGAAGATATCAGTGTTTGATCATCGATGTCTCCGCAGCGTTGGTCAGGTATGGCGAAAACATCGGATTTGTAATGCTGAGGTACGCCAGATGGTCTTAGGGAGAAGGAGCTCTCCCGCGATAGATGAATTACTCACGCTTCATAGGTTGCGCTGGTTGGGACATGTACTCAGCATGCCAGAAGACCGTCTGCCCCGCAGAGCTCTTTTCACCCAGCCCTGTGCTGAGTGGAAGCGACCGAGAGGTGGACAGTGTATGACCTGGCAACGAAGAACGAAAACACTAACCAGTAAACTTAGTCGGGTGGGCAACTGCCTTCTCTCTGGATGGGGACCCCGGGACTCAAATCACTAGTGCTTAATGACATTCGCGGAAGTGGCCCAATCTAGCAGTCAATGGCGCTCGTTCATCAAAACTATCGCCTCCAATGGGTAGTTACCCAAGTTCGCCTCCAAGACTTGGTTGTTTATTTGTTCGACGGAATTCCACACAGGTCCCGATTTACGGCTTGCAGTTGGGTGTTGCTACGGCCGAAAAGCCTATCCCACGCAAGATTGGCCAGGAATTTCGGGACGCTTGCCGGTCCGGCATCAAGCTCAGAGCTGATTGGTCGAAATTCTGGACTTCACAGCCAATCACGACCCAGTATTGGCCGAATGCCGGTTGCCAATGGTGCATCCAGAACCGCACAGTATTCCACATTGCTGTTTTCTGGTGATCAAAACTGTAGCAGCTGGAACCAATGTGCCTATGGTACACAGTCTATAGCTGATAAACTGATTTGAATTCGAAACGCTCCATTCTTTCGGCATTTTCCAAGTTTTTTTTGGCGAAAGTTAAACTGCCTAGCTGCAAGGGACTCACCGCTTTTGACGAGCGAAGTATGCAAACTATCCAAACCGGGTGCTTTGTTGTGTCGAAGCAGTCAAATTTCGCCTTAGATTTCTGCTGCCTATGTTCCATTCAGGTTGAATGGTTGGCTTCAGCTTGACTCCTTTTGAAGGTGTTCATCCCATCGTTCTGGAGGGATTTCCAATCCCTTTTGGAAGTAGTTACGCTTGGATGCTCCGCCAGGTCAGTTGCGACAGGGTGCGGCTATTTCCAACACAAAAGCTTCCTCCATCACCTGGGCCTTTTCTAACCACCAACGCTCTATGGCCCGACCTAAATCTGCCACCTTGACGTGGGGGCCGAGATAGCTCAGCGGTTAGAGCGCGAGCGTACTGACCGGAAGGTCCGTGGTTCGAACCCCACTTCTGCCTCTCGACTTCCCCTGTCTAGGCTTGGGCAACCTGACAGTATCCTAGCCCTCGTGCTCCCTTCGGGTGGCATGACAGCTAGGCACCGAAAGGGTGCTACAGCGGAACGATTTTTTTCCACCTTGACGTGGTGATCGGACTTGGGTGCTGTAGTGATCTCGCGGGCTACACTGGCTGGAACTTCCTTCCACAAGGTGCAACCATGCTAGGAAGATCAAAGGGGAGCAGTCAGACCAAGAGCAGCGGGGCCCCGCACTAGGTGCTACGGGGCTGTCTGGGGGGTAACGTCGTACTGTCCCCTGCGACAGGAGTGTGAAGGCAGTAAGATGTTTCCCCCAGGCGAGCAGCAAGTCCATATTCATGGAAGCAGCAGTGCTCAGTTCCGCCGAGGAGCGACGGGTTAGGAAATGTCGACCCAAAAAACGCACACTCCGATCGCCCAATGGTTGACCGTGACCGCCGGCGCACTGTCCAATACGGTCGAAATACTTTCAAAACCAAAGAGTCCGGTGCTGCTCAAGAGGCACCTGCTGTGCGCAGCCGCATCAGGAATGAGACAGTAATGCCTTATTTCCTGCACCCTCGGGTTAGGGCAAACCCCTGTAGCCGAGCAGGTCAGACTATTAAGTTGTCGGCTCTGGGCAGGGTCCCCACAGAGAAGCCTACGGTTCGCTGCTTCGTGGGTCAGACTTTTGAGTCAAAGGCTCAATCAAATACCTTAACTAAACCCCCTTCCTCGACCTGAACAACCAGGAAGTACCATTTGCCCACGCATTTCGGTGTCCATCGATGTCCCTTCCCAACCTCTTCCCACCACACAAGCAAACGTTGCTGGGTCATTTGACTGTCAGTTATATGCCCGAAGGACCTCTCGCTCCTTGCTGCCTATTAACAGTAAACAAAACAACACTTTTCTAAATCTATATAGGAGCTTCTAACATCCATACTGTATATCAAATTGTAAACATGCAATGCTTGCTGAAACCTTATACTCCCTTAAAATTGATGTATGCTGTATCTCAGAAACACGCATACATGACGCATATAAGCATACAAGCGTGGTTATGCACCTTAGAGTTGCACTCAGCTGAACGCGCTTTGTTGGGTTGATTCCCAGTGAACAGTCGTCTTTGCGCCGTCCGGTTGTCCAGTTCAATCAAGCTCAGTGCCTCGGCATAAAAGCGGTGCCTGTTTGTAGTGTCGTCCTATGCCCCAACGGACTGCAGTTCTGATGCGGAGAAGTATACTTTCTGTTGAGGGCCATCCGAGGTCATTCTTCAAGCAAAAAGCACTGATATTGTGATCCTTGCAGGCGATTTGAATGCTCAAGTAGGTCGTCTGAGCTCTTTGGAATCATACTTGGGCGGTCGATTCGGAGTAGACGTTCGCCGCACAGACAACGGAGATCGACTCCTTCAGTTGTGTGCTGATCATGAACTGTTTCTGGAAAGTACGAACTTTCAACTTAAACGTCTACATCGCGTAAACTGGCGGTCACCAACTGCAAATCAACCGTGGACCCAGTTGAGCCACGTAGCCATCAGACACTGGTGGAGAGCCAAAATTGGAGACTATCGTTTCTTCTGGGGCACAACACTTGATTCCGACCACGCCGTGGTGCGTGCAAGCCTGACGGTTCGTTTCCCTTCAGGCCCTCGCAAGTCAACAAGAAGCAAGCCAATCCACTATCTCCGAAGAACTACCATAGTACAACAGTATCGATATTAGCTAGCCCAGCAACTCCCCACTGTAAACCAATACTGGATAAAGCATGGCAAAATGTGAAAGGAGCTGTGTTAGCGGCGTTCAGTGCTGTCTGTCCGACTTGTCCGATTCGACCACAACACCACTGCATATCGTCGAGATCGCTATCCTTGTCCATGAGTGACGCCAGGAAAGCCATACCAGCAGACAACGAGTACGACGGCGCACGCAAATCCCTCAAACGCCAAACAGCGAAGAGTCTAAGGAAAGACCGAGAGCTCTGGTGAACATCGAAAGCTCAGGAGATGGAGAAGGCTTTTGCTACGGGAAACAGCCTTGCCCTATATCAACTGATACGATCGACTGAAGCTAGGAATGCAACGGTCAGCGAAACGATAAGTGAGAAAGATGGCTCATTAATCCACTCGCAAAAACGTCGACTGGAAAGATGGGCTGAATGCTTCGAAGAACAGCTCAGCTGGCCTCCTGCAATACAGTCTGTGGAGATAATGCGTACAGGCGGATGGAATGTAGACCTTGATAGCCCGTCGGAAGAAGAAATAAAGTACGAAATATCCGTATTGGAACGTGACAAGGCACCAGGACCGGACGGTCTGTATCCAGCCGCCATCAGAGAAGTCGGAGAATCCCTGTTGGCCCATCTGACATAGCTTATTGTGCTATATGGAATGAAGAGAAAGTGCTAGCGGAATGGGGTATGTCGACAGTTATCCCTGTCTCTAAAAAGATTACGCGGACGTTATGTGAAAACCACCGTGGCATCAGCCTATTAGCTTTGGCATCAAAGGTGCTCTCTGGCCGTATCCTTCGAAGGTTGACTGAACACAGGGAGAGACATCCGTGAAAACCAAGCTGGGTTCCGTCCTGCAAGAGAATGCACCACCATATCTTCACCCTCGGACAGATTCTTGAACAGCGACACTGCTTCCAGCAACCAACAGTGGTTGTGTTTCTTGATCTGAAAGCTGCCTTTGACTCTGTGGATCGTCAGGCACTATGGCAGTGTCTGTGGAGTAAAGATGTTCTTGACCGTCCTTAAGGCGCTGTACGTCAGCTCCCGCGGCCGTGTGAAGGTCTACGGGAAGCTCTCACTTGAGTTTACCACATCAAGTGGTCTCAGACAGGGCTGCCCTCTTTCACCTTTCCTGTTCAACTTCGTCATTGATACGATCATGGAAGACTCACTATTATCCTCTAATGCCGGTTGGGTCGAAGTGCTCCCGGGGCGTCCGCTCACAGATATCGAGTATGCAGACGGCATAGCTCTTCTTGGACCTGAGCCCGTGGTAATGCAAACAATATTAAATAATCTAAATAATTCCGCCTCACGGTTTGGCATGCGCTTCACACCTGCAAAGTGTAAAGTGTTACTGCAAGACTGGGTAGACTCGAACCCTAGCTTCATGCTTGCGGATAAAACGATTGAGGCAGTAGACAAATTTGCTTACCTGGGCAGCCGTGTCAGTCCCGGTGGTCTTGCGAAAGATGTTATATCCATTCGAGTTAAGAAAGCCTTATCAGTTTTTGTGAACCTGCGTCACTTGTGGCGTAGGGGTGACATCGGTTTATCCATAAATGGTCGAGTTTACAATGCTGCGATGCGCTCCATATTACTAAACGGATCAGAATCCTAGCCGCTGCGCGCGGAGGACGTCAAAAGACCTTCGGTGTTTGACCATCGATGTCTTCGGAGCGCTACTCGAGTCTGGTGGGAACACCGGATAAGCAATGCTGTAGTACGTCGAATGGTATTCACTAGAAATAACTCACCCTCGATAGATGAACTGATCACACTGTATAGGTTGCGCTGGCTTGTCCAGGTACTGCATATGCCAGTTGACCGAATTCCTCGAAGGGTTCTATTCGCACAACCACGTGAAGGGTGGAAACGAGCCAGGGGGGTCAAACAATGACTTGGCAGCGAAGTGTGAAAGCCATTACCAGCAAACTCAGCTGCGCTGGTCATTGCCGTCTTCCTGGATGGGAACCTCGAGACTGGCCACATCAATGGTTGGAGACATTGTCAGACATGGCCCAGTCGCGCCCTCAGTGGCGCTCGTGCATCCAAGATATTGCCTTCAATGCATAGCTCCCTTCCCATTCTCCACTTAACAGTCC
The DNA here is from genome assembly GCA_003604175.2 of Clonorchis sinensis. Lineage (NCBI taxonomy): Eukaryota > Metazoa > Platyhelminthes > Trematoda > Opisthorchiida > Opisthorchiidae > Clonorchis > Clonorchis sinensis. The sequence continues at coordinate 27,081,015 of CM030369.1, forward strand.
ACTGTCACTGCTATATTGAAGCAACAATTTGTCGGCTCCCGCCTCCATTGCGCATCTACCTAAAATAATCGTTCAGTTGTAACACCCTTTCGGCGCCTAAGTGGCATGCAACCCGAAGGAAGCACGAGGGCTGGGATACTGTCAGGTTACCCAAGCCTAGACAGGGGAAGTCGAGAGGCATAAGTGGGGTTCGAACCACGGACCTTCCGGTCAGTAAATTCGCGCTCTAACCACTTGAGCCATCTCGCCCCCGCATCTACCTACCCCACCTCCCCAAATCATCGATGAACGAATATGTGGCAGCTACAACCACTGTACGCGGTTCTTACTGCTGACAATGATGATTGTGATGATGATGATGATGATGATGATGATGAACGCTCGATGTCGGTCCTTGGGAGTTAGAGCGATCTACTTGCTTCATAAGAGTCGTTTTTTGCCTGGCATCAGTAAGAGTTTTCATCGTGACGATGAGAGGAATGTGCAGGTGATCAAGAATAGGTGGTTCCAATTGCTGTGAGGATGACTTCTTCCATCTTTTCGCAACCGTCCTCCAACTCACTGCAGAAGTAACGACCATCCTGAATTGGAGCTTCTCACCAGTAGCTGGCTGCCACATAGTCTACTGATTTTGCGGCCGATTTTCTGTTGGTGATCTGCAGATAACACGGTGCAGGCAGGTGTTGTGAAATTTTGTGCTGACTAACACCAATTGATATGCAGCATATAACTGAAGAAGCCATTCTGCGTTATCAGTCCGCTGAGCGTCAACTCCGAATCGACCTCAAAGATGGGATTCTTCCGACTTATTCGGCTGACCTGGGCATGTATATCACCTGCTACAACGAGTGTGTATTTCATTATCACTGAAGAAACCGTGATAAATCCTGGCAGAAGCCTTTCAGCCTCAGATTACCGCCTGCCGGGGCTCTTGCCGATACAACATGTCTTGTGCACCTTGATCCTAATTGAGCCACTCAATTGGGCTGCTACTGTTTACAAGAATTCAGCCCACTGAAGTGCATTCTGCTTGGACTGAGCGATATTATGAGGTGGAATTCCACACCGATGTCACCTCGCCGCTCGCAGTTAGACGCTGTTGTGGCCAAGAAGCATGTCTCGCACGCGACTTATGAGAAGCTCTGACCGCTTGTCGGTCCAGCTTCAAAGCGAGCTCTTATTGGTTAAAAGTATGGACAAAGCCAGTCATGATCTAATATCCACCGAATGCCGGTTGCCAATGGCGAATCTAGAAGGCGCCGGAAGTTCCGGAATTTTGTCACCGCATACACTTTATATACGCCACGTTTTACATTTGTTTTCGACCTGTTTTTTCGCATTACTACATGCTGTGCACCTTTGGCGGTTGTTTTGACGGGAACGCTGGCTCAGAATGTTCAGGCTGAAAAATAAGCTGAGAAAATACCGTCATTACAAATTCCCACTCCATCTGAGGATGACGTCGACCAAGTGACCATCGCTCCAGCTGTAGCTGAGCGCAACGAAAACTACTCGACAAATTCTTCTCCGGGTAAGCTCAACGTCGACTCAACATCGTTCTTTCTGGTTGGTTATCTTGCAGGACCGTTGTCCCACCCACTTGTCACACCTCATGATTCGACCAGGGGGCAAATGGCATAACTAACCGGGTACAAAGCCAACTGAGAACTCGATCCTCCAAACTAGAGGCTTGTCGTTCGCTTTCTTGTCCTCTTTAGTCGCGAAATATGTTACCATTGGTCTTTCATGCATGCACTTTGAGAACCGAAGCCGACTCTCAGTAGCGCAGCTTGGATTCCAATAGCCAAAATCGTGCCCACAAAAGCTGTTGTCAACATGAGACATGCGGATAATGGGTATTTTTTTACCTGATGGAGTTGACATCGTCCACCTTGACTTATCGAATTCCATGTACACTGTCCCATGTTGATGAGAAAGCTGGATTCGTTCGCAACCACTAATTCGTGTCACTGTGGTACCACGGTCCCATTACTTTTCGGATATGTCACATTTGATAATCAGCTACTCAATCGAAGGAACATTCCCGATTGCTTGACGCATAGACCGTTTGATCTCGTCTTCATTGAAGGTGTGTTGATTTCTGTCTGTTCCTTTTGCTACTTGTTCTGGGTGTAGCTGCTCGTCCTTTTTATCACCAACTTCTACAGAAATACCCGGGCACCGCCTGCAGCTGGCTAAGGGCCACTGCGCACACCATGCGCAGAGATGTTGTGTAGTTCCTCGATAGGCCAACTCCTTCAAGTCCGCGAGACCACATGCAGTTCGGTCCAAAATCCATGGGAGAGATTGAGGTCTGTGTGTGATAAGACATAAGAAACAAGTCAGCACCAGGAGGCATCCCTTATCACCGAAACCCCTCGGTTAGTGAAGCTCCGTCTGTACACTAGATGGATGCCCACAAACTCAGTTCATCCCAAATCAGACCTTACTAACCGACAGCACGCCAGTGTTCAATACCTGCTTTGTTTCCCATTCATCTATAATTTATTTGAGTCTTATGAAGTAAGGAATAAAAATGGATGGTTAAGGAACCTAGTCATCATCATCGACAGCATGAAATCAGTGTTCAACACCTATGCTTGGCCGCCGTAAAACCATGATTTATTTGAAAACCTTATTGTGAAGAAAGGAATAAAAAAGGACAAGGAAGGGACTTAATGCTAGCTTACCACAATCGTTCCGAGGTGCCTAAACCTCCAGATACTCATTCCAGCAACCCGGATAGAGAGCTGACAACAAGAACGCCAATCGCATCAGTTACCAGCCATATCTTGCAGCGTCTCCAACCAGGCACAATGTGAATCACGTGGTCCTCATCTTGGAAGGTGAGTCACCTCGACAGCACTCAAGCATTTCACAGTCTCTTTCATACCCTCTGCAAGGTCAGGGCTTGGCCACCTCTTTGCCTCCGCCACTCTGAATTGGACACGGAAAACAGCACTCTCTTCGGCAAACGATGGTTCGGCATACTCACTGCATGGCCTAACCGACACAGCTTCTTGTGCCGGACACATTCTTCAATGTAAGTCCCCGTTGCGCAGCCGAAAAATCGTTTTCTAATATCCTTTTTACGGATTCAATGACACCACCTCACAAGCTATGGTTCTGGGACAACGATTGTCGCAGACCTGAAGACGTCTCAGTTCTGCTGCTCGGAGAGGCTGAGTCTCAACCATACCGCAAAACAGCCTTATACACAAGTCCCTTGAGATTCAAGGACACGCCGCTTTGACGCCATAGGTGTCCTAAATTTCAAACGCTACCTAAGCTTTGCAGATTCGTTCATTGATCTCATCTGTCACACCACAACCAGAACTAATACAACTTCCGAGATACGCAAGTGCTCCCTGGATAGTAAGTGACGTGCTCAGTGACTGCATGTCCAGGAGCATTGACTTACACTTTGTGGGTGCAAAGTGCATACTAAAGGACCGGTTGACGTTGGTCTGTTTACCCGAAAACATCTGCGCCTTCTCCTCCTGTTGGAAGACGAGAAGGATATCGTCTGCATATTCCAGATCGACAAGGTTTTCGTCGGAAGTTATTTGAACGCCGGGGTTTTGAAGACCTTCCAGTCTTCGTCTCATTATTTCATCGATTACGAAATTAAATAGGAATGGAGAAAATGGTCACCCCTAGCGGACGCCGCTTTGGGAACTGAAGTTTCTGGTAGCTTCCAGTACACAAGGGACCTAGTACTAGGCTGGTACGATCATCCTGAGTTGAGTGTACTTCCAGGCGCCCATTCAAACATTGCATAAAGACCAACAATAATATCTCCACTGACGTCTATTAGCAGCCCCATGTTGAACCCTCCATCCACGCACACGAGGATTAAGCCGGTACAATACTAGGAGGTGGGTCACATCCAAACCTTTTGTGATCATCTTCATACCTCTCTACTAGGTCAATCTCTGCTTTTGCAAATCCGAACCGGGCACGCGGAATGACATAGTTTCCGGCAAATGATGGTTCGGCATAACCAATACGACAAAAGGCATCTTTTGGTGTTGGAAATATTCTTCGATTAAAGTCCTTTCTGCACAACCGCACGCCCGCCTTCTAGGTGTCTCAATGCGGGTTCTTACTAACTTACATGAGCTATGGTTCTGAGACAACGGTTACTGAAGGCCTGAAGTCGTCTCTGCACCGCTACCCGCAGAGGCCAGATCTCATAACCGTGCGACCACACTATAGCCTGATAAACATCCCTTAGTTCCTAATTTAAGGGATATCGCTTTGCCGCTAAGTGCGATCTTGCCTTAGAGATTCGTGCATTGAATAATAATAATAATAATATTAGTAATAATGTAATTGTTCAGCTGTAAGGCCATCTCGGTTGTCAGCTGCCAAGGCAGCAGGGCTAAGATATTTACAGGTTGTCCATTCCTAGACAGAAGCATTCGAGATGTGGGGATTGGGCTGGAACTACGGTTAATAAGTTCGCGTCTTAAGCACTAAGCCATCTCGAGCTAGATCTGTCACGTTACAGCCGGAGCTTATGTAGCTTTGACGTCAAACTATCCATAATATCGTGTGCTTATCCTTGGATTGGGAGTGATGTGTTCAGTGACCGTATGTCGAGGAGCATGATCTTACACTTTTTGGGTGCAAAACACGCGCCCAAAGGCTGTTTGATTTTTGTTGGTTTCCTCATTTTTTGGTCCGGCTAAATGGTGAGGCGTCGCGTGTTTGTAACGACCTAGATGTCTAGGGTTTCGGACCGCCATCACGCTGACGCAGCAATGATGGCTTTTGGTTACAGCTATGCAAAGATATCGAACACATGGGGCGCCCACCTCGTTGAAGCTGATAAAAATGGGTATAGATGATTTTTAATATTCAGGTAAGATATCGGTGACGTATCATATGGCCTCCCCCTCCCAAGAGGGGGAAGTATTTTAGTATCCCCCCAAATTCTTTCCTCCTTCGTGTAAAGTTGGCACTGTGCCGTGAAATTTCATGCAATAGATAAGTTTTCTGCAACAGATTATTCGTGTATCTCCGTAAAATTCATCATATGCGACCTTTTGCTTTCACTTTTCAGCTGGTGTTTACATCCGCGCCAAGTGTGCTGACCCATAACAAACAAAGAGAGATGGGTTTTGAAAAGTGAAAAATAACTAGTGTGGTTTTGAATCATCACCTATTTACCGATTCGCTACCTTCTGACACAAACCGCGGAGATGACGGTAATTTCACTTGCTTGTGAAGACGGTTGTCGTTCTGTTCTAGGCAGCGGTTTGTATCATTCTGGATGTAGGTATTCATATGGCCACAGATGTTGACCAAGCTGTGGACTGTTTGAAACTCTTAATCCAACGCAAAGTATTGTCTAATTCCATCCCCAGCCACTTCCGTTCACCAAGTTTTTTCAAGGAGAAAAAGAGGAATTTGCTGTCGTCCTTTGTGGCACGGAAGCTACGGATAATGGTTTGGCTGATGAAGATGGAAATTTTGTCCACATTTCATTGGTTCGTGCCTTAGCCCCGCTGGATTGGGATTTGTTGGAATTCTTCAATTCAGAGTCACTGTTGTCTACCAACGATGCTGACGGTAGGTTTTGAATTCCACTTAATTTCCCTTTAGTCGTGGACGCTCTGATTGTTGGTGTCAATCATCTCGTGACACAATGCAAGTACGTGCTAATGACCATCGGGTATCACTTACCAAGGGTCTGCTGTTTAGAGACCGCAAAGGATTGTCCGAGAAACGCATCCTACTTATAAGCAATCTCTTAGGCCCAGCGGATATTTCGCAGCTAACCGAAGTTGCGCACAACCTCCGTATTGCTGATGTGAAACTAAGTCTGATTGGTTTCAGCCTTCCCGAAGGCTCCGCACCACCAGAGAGCGAGCGTGCTGTACTTAGCCCCAATTCCCATCCTGGACCTTCCAGCAGCCGGACTAACGGAGATCCACAATTCAAGGTCCACCCAGCTCAAAAGGCTATTGGTGATTTATGGTCTCAGTTAAACGGGGAATCCTACACATTCGAGTGAGTTAAACCAGCCCACGGCAGTTTTGTTAGGTACATGCTTCCCTCAATACCATACTGTTGATTCAACTCACCGTCAAGTCAAGTCAATATAAGTCTGTGCACTCCAAAGGGATTCATGGTGGTATCATATAAAGCTAATGAAACCATTTGATGTACGTTGAAAAATCGTCTGAAGTGTCCACTTATGAACTTTTCACGCAAGTTGGCAGGATGTGAGGTTATTATGCGAGGCAATGAAATTGATTGAAAGGTGAACCAGCTAAAATCTCGCAGAATTACGGCAAATAGAAGTCCTGGCAGGAAAATTCCGTAACTTCAATGAGTTCATGAGCTAAACATGGTTTAAGCACTAGTGAAAAAGGTGGAGAATGTTGGAAAGACTAGTTAGTTGAAGTTGGGACATGCATGAAACATATGTTTACTAAGAAGGTAACCAGGACATTCTTCAAGAATCTTGTGCACTTGCAGGGGTCATTTAGCAGGTTTTCAATCTGACAGTAAGCTCTTTTAAGGAATCTCAAGAAGAGATCAGGGGAATAGAACATGCAGTGTTGGAGAATACCAGTGTTTTCTAAGTCACTAGTAGAAAATTTTCCGAATAAGAAGACACTTAGTGACCAGAACAGATACAGTTCCGCTGAGCATGTCAGCGCACATTAAAAAATAAGGGTGATAGACCATCAGAGCGGCATGCGTTGCGCGACTTTATCTGTCACACGTTCTTATGCACTGATGCTACGCTATTCTCATCCGCACAATCCTTATTGGTGACTATTGCAGTAGGTGGGTTTGACAGGTCTATAGCAACTCATCCTTCGGTGCACAGCTGTTTTTAAGGCCTGCTACATTCCACAGCTTTTGTGAATGATTGCCGCGCTGGCACAGATCTTACTGGATTGGTGAACTTTCAGTCTGATTGATCGCATCAGTTTTCAAACCTATGTACAACTTCTTTTTTATGAAGGCTCATTTTTCCCCTCCGTAACCGCTCAAACTGAAGAGAAGAGAACATGTCAGTACTGGTGTGAATGGCATCAACAGGGCAACGTAGGTCATAGAAAACGTGGATATGGTCATTCAAGTGAGGGCAATATTCCGAAGGATCAGGCTCATGATAGCCAAAAAAGTCGGCAGTGAAAACCATATTATCTGGCGAACAGCACCTTTTCAGCTTATTTGAAGCCTCTTGTATATTAATCTCATTGTTCTCCGTAAAGTATACCATCAGCGACAAGAATATGAGGATCAGAGGAGACAAGTGGGGCGTTAGTGATATTGTTTACAAAAACAGTCCAGTTGGACCTCCAATTGAGTGGGAAGATTCACAATGTCGTCCAAGTTAGGTAGAAGCAGTCAGAAATGTTTAAGTGACTGGAAAGTGCACAGCTCGACTCACTCAACCGAGTTCTAACAGCGGCGGAATGGGGGTCAGTAAATTCAGACAGTTCCGAAACTGGAGCAGTGTAACTCCGATATTTCTGTTTTTTTCTCCCGGAAAGAATTTAGGATAAGTTTGCGATGTTTCCTGTTGATGAATAAATATTTCTAGAGATCATTGCATCTGCCTACAACGATCCAGCCAGCACAGTGTTTCTTATTCCGCTCACCGCGTTGCAGAAACGCACGTTTTATATTGTAGTCCCTTCCCCTGGGATAGCTTAAACATGTCGAATGACTGGTGCTGTAGGTAATCACCATGACCTTAAAAGCGATATCATGAAAAATGGTTCACTTAAAATGAATGACCTACTTTAAGTTTATGGACAAAGTTTGTGGATTTTTCTATCGTCTTTCATAACAGGCTGTGCTCGTTATTCTTCAACTTTGCCTGCTCCTAGACTGTTTCTTTACGTTCCGTTAAAATGTTTTATCACCGTATTTGATTTTCGAGGGAATCAAACCCAGTTTTTCAGTTGTCCGAAGATCACCACTTTTCTTTTGCCGAAGTTTCCTTATGATATATTCCATCGAACGGATCATCGCTACATCACGGACAGCGGAGCTAGTGTGAGCACGCCTGTGCTAATCTGCCGCTTACTCATGTCCACCACCATGGTGAGGTGGTCATATGGCTTTATTTTAGATACAACTGGGTTTTTGTTCAGGGTGTTATCTCCGAACTTTCTTCCGATGGGGTTTGTTTAAGTGCACCTTTCGGTCATGTCAGGCACCGCAGCTTACCAACTGTAGTTGTTGTGCAGCATGGAAAACCGGTTATATTCACAGCTTGTAGGTGTCGTTGACACTCTGTCTTCCCCGTACTTTATGAAAGTTCCTCTTCACAGTTTTTGCCGTTCTTCTTTCCCTCCAATGCCCAATTCAGCCCTTAGTCGGCTTACTCAGGCGATTCGGATTAGTCCAAACCTAAGCTTAGGATTTCGTGCTACCAGTCCACACATTCGAGCACGTGCCTATCTTTAGCTAACAACCAAGGTGCAACTTGTACAGTGCCTCCGCCTTCCCGCCGACTATGAAAACAGATTCACCCTATGACACTTAAGCACTGGTGTTCCCACCTATGTCAATAGAGTCATTTCGACCGTTGTTCGTAACAGTGATTCATCGCCCTATTTTGGTCCCATTAAATAGTGCTTAAACTGCATTGCACAACTCTGTATCTGCAACAGGTTGTAAGGGTTTTGTTCTTGTGAGTGATTCGTTCCCTGCTACTCTGCTTCCGGCATGCGATTCTGAAATTAGTGCATCAGTGTCTGGCTCACACGGATTGTTGATCAACTGTGGAGGGATTCATCGTTTTTTGTTGCAAGATAGCCCTATCCAATTCTAGTTTCAAGAGCAAACCTTTGGCTCTTTTTCGGTTGGTTCACAGTCTCACAATTGTACAAAAACATCATCAGGGCACTGTTGCTTGTGGTGTCTCCCTCCTCGTGTTTATGATTTATGTTGGTTGGACACAAAAGTGTGATTTGCTCCCAGCAGCCGCTGTTACTGAATAGAGCACAATCCCTCAACAGACCTCTGACGACGGTATGCACGGGTTATGTCCTACCCATCTTGGCAAGCAGGTTAATGGCCATCATTACAGTTGGGGTGATTAAGGTTCTCCCCTACTGCAGACTTTTTATCCTGCTATGTTCAGAATAGCTGGTCATGTTTCCCTGTCAGTCTGTTTGATGTGCATACTAACATCTCCTGGCTACAGTATGTGGAATGTGTCGTATTAATAGGAGTCTCTCAATATCGTAAACTCTGTGATTGTATATGTAAGGAAGTGATTTTGGAGTCTAGAATCTGAATTTTCTCATACAAGTGAATTCGACCTCTGTTGAAAAGCCTAGACGCATCATGTACCTGTTTCCTCCTCGTTTAAAATCGCCATCAGTGTCCATAGAATGAATCCGTATGAAGTCTCGAATATCTTGGGTAGAAGTTCCAATCGACATAGTCGATTAATCTGCAGACAGACTGAATATTGCACAACTAGTCCTTCAGTCCTGCAGTCCACGTCACTTAATCTTGAAATACTTTTCAGACATTTTTTAAGGTTTGGTCCATGTTAACTGCGGGATGTTTTCGTCTCTGAGCGGGTTACTGGTGTTATGAGGATCCTTCGGTCAAACTATCAGCTACAAAACTACTGGCAATGCCTACTTTTTTATTGTCCCTGCTACTCATATGATCCACATGTACTTCACCTAACACAGTGAGGCCATTCCCGCACTCGCCTATTTCGAAACACGCGCCGTCACGCAACGTGGTTGGAAGGTCGACTTCCAAATTGGCGACTCCTTATCCTTACCGGTTGAAGGCTTCACACAGGTCCGAGAAGCCCGTCCACCAGCATTGACTCAACTCTATGCCGCTTGCCCTTCCACGCCCATCCGTGCCATAACAACGTACTGTACTCAGGACGAAAATGCCACAGAGCTGCAATCGACACAAGTCATTCGCGGTAAGTTTGGTGTATTTTTGGAATGCCCTAGACTTGGAGGACTATATTTCTTGTTGTTCATGGGCTTCTTCCATGGGGTTTGACAGTGTTGTATAGTTTATTTGGGCGTGTTGTTTATATTCCTTGTGGTGGTGTCAAGACCTTGTTTCCATCCTTTCAGTCCGTTTATGCAGCCAAATATACATCTTTCGAATGTTTCACAGGTTCATTTATGTTGTTTCCTGGAAAAGTATAGTGTAGTTCCTTCACTGACACGGCTAACAAGGTCAGTGAAAACCATAAACAGTCCACCGCTGGTTCGACCTCAACAGGCTAATCTAGTCCTCGAGTATCCCTCAATCTTCTGCTGCACTTGAGCGTCGAATTGGCGTAGTTGTTGCTGCTTAGGTTGCCATTGTCTGGATGTTGTTGAAGATGCCTTTGGTTTGCGAAGCACCCGAGGCAACTATCTCTGGAATAACATATTTGCTATATTTTAACGCCACACATTCTTCTGGGTCCTATCACGTAGCTAAACATGGCAAGCCATTGTAGTCACTTGGCTTTCTCCTGAGCACGTGCCTTGCCTCATTTTTATCTAGTTTCCTTATGTGCTCAACTGTCTGCTCTGTCAGAAACGCTTAAGTATAACTTTGTTTCACACTTGATTTTATTTGGCCCTCTGGATGATTGTGTGCACTTTCTTGATATCACTTGTTCTAAATATTTGATTGCTACCGGCAGTACATCCATCAGCGAAGCTGTACACTGTGAGCATGCGCGTCTTGACTGGTTTAAATGTAACTGCAAAAAATCGTCCGGAAAAGCGATGTTCATAGCTGTCCTCCTGCCTTTAGGCCGACGCTCTGTTGGATTCCGCCACATTGTTCGTGTTTATGAATAGCATGCTTCTGGAATCCAACCCGAAAACCGTCGCTCTTGACTTATTTACTGTCCGTCGAAACGGAAACTCGATTTCGACAAATACACTAATTTGCATATCAATTTGTTTTTAACGGAAGACTACTGGCTTCCTTTCTTGGGGCTGTTCAGCGACCTTGTGAGTACTTTCCTTAACGGAAACCCGCTTGTTATTGCAAGTTGTCGGGTAACTGCGGCCCTCTATTCTAAGCATCGTGGGCACTGTAGCGCGGATTAATCACGTGTCCAAGCCTGTGTCGACAAACGCTACATCAATAGGTTAACAGTATGTACAAAATCATGCATTGGAACTTCTGTTTGCCCCTGAATCACGACCAGTGACGGTACTATGTGAAGGCAAACTGCCTCAGCGTCCATACGACCGAAGCAACAGGTCCTCCCATTTTGAGAGAGTTGAGCACAGAAAGCCGTGACAGGCCCGAATTTGGGCACAGGCTGTTTGTTGGGCACACAGCGCTGGTCTTTGTGGATCGCATTTAGAAGTCATGCGTCAGCGATCCCATGTCTCTTGGTTTGCTGATGTGTACCTTCGTTCAGCGGCTGACTCATTAATTGCGCATGATCCTATAGATAGGGGTAGGGCACCTTGATGAACAGTCCGCCGTTTGTTTGCTGTTCCGAACTAATGAGTTGGAAATACCAGTGTTGGTCTTATATCACTGTGTCCTACACTAGTTCGCGATCTACCACAGCACTTCGAGTGTACATTTTGCATGTATGGCTAATATAGATTATTGAACCAATGTTTGGATTTCATTCCGGGTGCTGGACTACGGACAGATGTCTCGACTATGTTTTATTGATTGGCATGTCTTAAGTGACATCTTCAAATCCAGTCGTCATTGGTTTCTTGCTCTTTAACCCTTCAACAAAGACCATAAGAAGTTAAGTATGGTAAATTGATTACTCCTGACCAGTTCGTCGCATTAAATACACCAAGAAATAACTTCAAGGTTTTGTTCATTTGTGGGAAACTACCGGGCTTGATGAGGTTCAACGCTTCCACAATTGAACGTGCTGGACGTGCTTTATCCATTTAGTTTATATCGGCTGTCTTCAAACTCAAGCTCGGGATAGCTCGTTGGTTAAGGCACGGACCTACTGACTGGAAGGTCCATGGTTCAAACACAAACTCGGCGTCTCGAGTTTATGCCACTTTTGGAAAAGTGGCACTCTCGAGAGGTGCAAAACACCTCCGTATGCCAGTGATGATCCTGAAATTGATACATCTTACTGCACGCCTTCTCCCACAAAAGTGTGTTTTTAACATAAGCGCTTGTAAATTGTTGCGTTGAGGCGTCATCATTTAAATCCACCTATCAAAAGCATTTTCCTATCCTGCTGGTCTCCACTTCCTCCAGGGTTCTTGACCAACACATTGTGAATTTGATATCTAGTAGCCTATAGTTGCTTGCAACTACCTGTTCGCTTGTCCGCCCTCATTGCATTTCACGTTGGAAACATTATGTGTCTAGCAGGTGAACTAACAGTCGTGTGAACCTCGATAGGGTTTAGTCTACAGTGTTTCAGGGCACATGCTGAGCTACCATCGGTAGGTGTGGAAGTGTAGAATAGCATACAGGTTTCTTCACAAGCTCAGCGGTTCGTTCGAGCATAAGAAATCCGAACTCGGAGATCGGTCGGGTATCCGTGGTGAACGTTTTTCTGTCTCACTCTTGGTGTAATAAGACATATGCCGATAAAATACTCTCCTTTGTCACGGTGTCTTCAGAAAATGAGCCACTAACTGATGAAACATACCTGTTTATAAGGTTGTTGAAAACTCCTACAGTTCGTGACTGGTTTTACCCTTCGTGGAGCTCACCAGGTAGGTTGACCGAAACTCGGGATGTGCACCTACGTGATGAGTCCCAAGAAGGTCGCAACCGGTAGTTGGCTGTCGAAGAGTTTCCAACAACCTTATGAGTACTATGTTCCGTCATGGAATTATCCTACGATAATGGGAGTATCGTATCGTTAGTAACATGAGGCGGCCTTGTGCAGCACATTTGTTCGAAGTACATCACAAAAGTGAGATGGACTTGATTCTCCGGTTAAAACCCAATTAGTGATAAACTAACTGCCTTTCTGACAAACCTTGTTCTATTGGGGCCAGTGGATAGGATTACAAGTAAACCCCATAACATTGCTGTTCATGACTACTTTACACCCTAATGTTTATGGGATTGCCAGCGGGACTTCGAGAATGTCCCCAAATGCGAGGTTTTTCTTATTGGTGGACTGCAGTAGATTCGAGGTTCATTTTTGTGAATATTCATCATTCGTGGATAGTATCTACCATGGTCAGAATTCGTCTAGAAATCCCGACTGTAATCGTCTATCGACAGAGCTACATGCTTCAAGTCCCAGCCTTCAAGATATGTACCCACATGCATTCTTAAATCGCTGTGTATAAACCCTCTGATGCAGTCAATTGGGACGCTTCGCCGGGGTTCACTCTCTTCGTTGCAACTGTAATCCAGTCAACTCTATTTGCCCAGATGCGTCATGAATTTTCAGACCCTCGTCTCTTTTCTAACCAATGCCTTTCTGGTATACACTGACGCTCACTGGGGCATTGCAGATGCGAGTCCTCTCCAAGAGCTTTCTTCTTTTCCTTTGTATTTTGTGTGCTTAGGTTTCTGATCGGTTGTTCAAATCAGTCATGCGTGCATGAGTTGCATATCGGAACTAATTCGTCTTATGTTTATGTTTACTCTGAAGAAATGGGGATTCTTCGTTTCATTAGTTTCCATATCATTTCCTGCTGTGTACAGAAAACTTTCAATGGAATGCTTTACTTCTGGGTCCATCGCCTCTATTCTATGCCTTACAGATACCGTCCCGTTTTTTCAATTGTAGAGTTGTCTCATTTATGGAACTAAATACCCCTTGTTATGACATGGATTGTCACGTTTTTCTCATGGTTTACTTTACAATAATTAGGCCATCGATACGGCAATACCATGGTGCCTTTCACGGCTGAAGACAAAGCGGCAGTTCAACCGGCAGGGGAGAAGTGCCTAACTCTAATCGGTTTCACACCGGCCTCTAACGTAAGTTGCTTGATGGTCGCTGTTTGTCGTCATGACCTTCTCTAAATATGTTTTCCCGGTAAACCACCTCCTGCTCCTTCCGGAGCACATTCCCCGCAACTTTTTCCGCACTTATGCAGCTCCATAGTATTCCTTTTGTTTGGCTTTTTCGATCTTGAGCCAGCTGATTGGTTGAGGCGCGAATTTACTGGCCGGAAGGTTGACACCCAATCCTGATATGTCAACTGCTTCTACCCAAGCCTGGGCGACTGTATGATATCTCGGCCTTCTTGCTGCCTTAGAGTGGCGCGGTAGCTACGCACCGAAAGAGTATTGCAGCTGAGTAGTTATTTTTTGCCTCGCTTGAATACTGTGGATTATGATGAAAATAACATTATCTCTGAGAAGCCTAGAACGGAAGGATATTTCTCGTTGAGTGACACTGGGTTGAGACGGCAAGAAGTCTGTCTGAGGTTCTATCTTTTGCAGTGACATTCCGTGAATTTGACGGAAGGACACTAAATTGTGTCCCGTGAAGCAACTTAACCCCAGACCGGAATACAGTCTAGTTTTCTCAACCATAGGTGGAGGACATGTGTTCGCACACACACCTCATTAGGGGCATTTAGCCGGCAAAAACCGTCCGAAAGAACATTGGACCTGATATTAGAAGCGTGCAACTCGGAAGTCCGTAGGAAGTATCAGATTTACCGGCTCTTTTCTGACAGTCAGCACGCATATCCGGGTACTACTTATCAGCATGAAATACTAGCTCCTATTTGAAAAAGCAGTTGTTTATATTATTTCTCTCGGTCACGTTGCAGGTACCGATTAATCTTCATCTGGGTGACAGCGTACTGGTGTTTGTGGCGAATTGTCCTGCAGAAAACCATCCCGTGGCCCAAGGTCTCGCTGCGCTCGCACAGGCTTTGTTTGAATTAAATGGGGTGGCGCTTGTACGCCGTGTGTACAACCGAGTTTCTGCCCCACGGCTAGGCGTTCTTATTCCTGAGTGAGTTTTACTTACGTGATTCGGCTATCATATCAAAGACCGACATGGAGTAATGCTGACTGGAAGTCTAGCATGCAGACTTTACTGTCACTTGCATGTGGTACTTGGTAGTAAACCTCTGCTGTTCCGTCACGATGATTTTACGAGTCATCGAAACTATTAACAGTGTCGGCTGTTTTTTTTACATGTGACGTCCTAACTGTTCATGAGTTATCAAATTCCTCGTTTGGGCCAACAGCTGATTGGTCCGTGTCACACCAAGTCCGTAAATTCCACCAGCCGCCTATGCCTGTTTGGTAAATCGGTGTTTTTCTGGCTGATGAGTTCCAATGAGGATTAGACGTTCTTGATTGAGCTTTCCAAGGACCCATCACTCTCATCTTAAGCAGAGGAAGCTGTTTTCCCATTAGCTGTAACAATGTGAAGCAGTCTGTCGATGCCTAGCCCCGTGCTTTCAGGTGTTCGGTTTCGGTTCGTTTCATCAGCCGGACTACATGGTCTACCCATTCCAATACCGCAACTTGATTGGTATATTGGAGAAGAATTCGCAGAACCCGAGACACAACAATTAGTCTGATACAGTCTACTGTCTACCGTCTACTGTGACCTCAGAAAGTCGCGCCAAAGTCCATCCCATTGGTCTTATTAAGGGCTAAGGAGCCTAATACTCGCGACTGCTGTGCATGGATAGTTGTATTAGAAATTCGATTGTGTGTCTGGTGTTGTTATATTTTTCTCCATTACACACGTCATACTGCACCCATTAGTTCTTTTTCTGCCAACCTCAAAGAGCTCATTAGTTTGATAAGCTGGTCGTGGGTCCGTTCACGAAGTCTGCGAACCCTTCATCACTACTTGCAATGACGTCGCCTGCTCGTCCGTTTGAAACAGAGCGGTGTGGTAAATTTGGATGTGCACTGGGCAGCTGCGTTCACATGTCTATATAGGCACTGCTGACCAATTGTGACTGGTTGTTTACTTACGTAGTACTGTTGGGTGACTCCTTGGCTCGCTTTCTGACTGGCATGTCCATTTAGTCTTTGACCTTGTCTTCTTCGGTGTCCGTCCATTGATCAGAAATCGGATGAGTTTCTATCCTGACCTCGACATGTCTCACCTCAACCATGCCAACTCATAATAGCATGTATCTACCGAAACGATGGTATAGCCCCACCCGCTTGTATTATGGGTCTGTTGGCATTTTTGTTTCTTGCCACTTCGCACTGACTGCTCTGAGCGGCGCCGTACAGCCCCACTGCATGCTACTACTTCCTGATAAGAACCAACTCGTTTTCGGTGCTTCCCTTTACCATTTTCTCCGGTGACAACAGGAAGGCATTACTGAGGGTTTTAGCACTATTTCGAGGTAGTCCCCATTCTCGCAAATTTTCATAAGCTCCGTGGAAGCCCATTTGATTGGGTCTACATACTTTTTGAAATTCGCTGCTGATCTCCGTGAAAAGCTGCACACTTTTGTTCCACCAATAGAGACAAATGTGAAGTAAGAAGAGAAAATGAAACTGGATTCATGTATCTAGCTAGCTGATTTTACCACCCCAAATGGACATTGAATGCACATCCGAACAGCGTATGGGCGGATACAGTGAAATTTATGGCCAATGATGGGTCAGTCATATGATCGGTAAAGTGTAGTAAGGTTACCAAACTTGAATGAATAATGGGGGAGGGTACCAAACAAAGTATACTACTGTAGGTGTAGAAAGGGATCAGCGATACAGTGAGAAGGAGACAGTTGGGGATAAGATAGTTGTTCTGGCCCGGAGTTGACTCCTGATTATTGTTCGTCCTCTGGATAGTCGACCTTACTGATGGGCTCGTTCGTTCGAGTTCACACTCGCTTTGTGAGCGCACTACATTTTATATGGTTTTAATAACCTTGTTATTTCATCTAGGCTCTTGACTTGTAAAAGAACTATCCCTCAACTTCTGGTCAACGAAATGTATCTATGCACCAGTACGCCACAACACCAGCAACAGCCGTAAAGATCCTGTACAGTGACTCTGTTTGCTACACTTGCTAATGATCTGCGTCGCCACATATTCCAGCCACGCCTGGCAATTACTAGTGAATCGAGGGCTTCTATTGTTGGGGAAATCGGGAGGGAATAACTTGGATGCATTCGTACCTTTGAGCTCGTGAACGGATCGTGTCTGCGAGTCTCTCGGGCCACCGATGTGTCTTACCTCCGGATCCCCATCCACACACGGATTGTATCTCCTCGATTGGTGGCAAAACGTTTGTGACAAAATTGCCAGGCTTAGCCACCAATTCAACAATCAACCAAACCGTCTGAACCATTGGCACTGTCTGTCATGTGTCTTTGTGGTTTGGATCCGATATATTCCACTGAGTGGTAATATCTTTTTCTTCAATATCTTACACTGTCCAAAGCGGCTATTTTTTAGTTCCACCTGTATGTACGCTTTGACACACTCGTGTTGATATCCACACCACTCTCGTCAGATTAGTCCCTGTAGCTACCCTAAATGGGCACAATTTCCTCTCCTTGTGAGTCTTGTGTTTTATGGTCTTCTATACA
This sequence comes from Clonorchis sinensis, assembly GCA_003604175.2. NCBI lineage: Eukaryota > Metazoa > Platyhelminthes > Trematoda > Opisthorchiida > Opisthorchiidae > Clonorchis > Clonorchis sinensis. The sequence continues at coordinate 27,098,478 of CM030369.1, forward strand.
CCGGCTTTAGACGTATGTGTGACGGTAGTTGTGAGACAGCGACTACTTCTTGTTAAAACACCGATATCTTTGGACAATACTTCATGGCGAAAGGAATCTACTTCAAACTTTGTGTATGTATCCTCATACCACTAGTGTATTTGTCTGTGTTTGGAAGTTTGAGATGTGTTGTTGCCACAATCTTCGCCCTTTTACCACTTTTCAGAGTGCGCGGCACGCAAGTTGCTCTATTCTACACAGATTTAGCCTTTGCCGATGACGTTCGCACTTTCCAGTTCCCGTCACTCCCGTTGCGTACAACGCCTTCCAAAAGCCATGTGAAACCGGATAGACATACTCCAACAGATGAGCAATTAAAGGCCATGGATGAGTTCGTCTCCTCACTCATTTTGGGTAAAATGAGTGATGAGGACGACTCGGATGCCGAATGTAATGAGAGACAAGACGAAGCAAATTCCGGGTAGGTAATCTCTGCTGCACTTTCGTTTTTTGACACATTGATTTGATGCGCACCTCTGCTTATTGTGCCAGGGCACTTCTCGACTTGTATATACGTCGGCTACAAGTGCTCCTTGCTGAATATGGTCATTCGTTTGTATAAGTTTTTTGTAACACTAAGGACTTACTCTGGACCCCTTTGCTTCAAGACCTATTTACCCATGCAGCGCCGCGATAATCTTGCTGACCCAAAATCACGAGCGAAGCTACACCAGCGGTGCACACTGCGCCGTACACTGACAGTCGTTGCTGGGTTGAAAGTGTTTTGGCGTGACTTTGTATACCGGCGGGAACTGCACTTCAGTCGTCCTTTCTGAATTCCGTGTGTGCTGAGTACTGAAATTGTGGAAGAGTTAAGGTCACCTCATTAGCCCATACACAGGACTGTAAACACAGTGCAGGTCCGTGTTGTACATCCAAGTCCTCATAGTGGTTTGCGCGCGTCATCAGTCCTTGAGCGCATTATCTTATATTCAATAGACAGTGTAGCTAGCTGTGACCGAATAGGGGGAGAATCCCTGCCTTACCCTTGGGTGGAGGTTAGAACTACAAAACTCCTTGCCATGTAGTAGTACTACGATTTTGATGAGAGAGTAGTACGAAAGAATCGATCGAAAAAGTTCATATCGTACTTCATCCAGTCGAATCTCGTTTCACCTGGTATTTCGGTCAGTCGAATGCCTGATATCGGGTGTTGTAGCATGGCTAGTGCCAAACGAAACTCAAGTCTACTGTGCAAAAAATGATACCGCCCTCCAAGGGTAACGTTCACAAAATCAGTAAAAATCACTACTGCAAACGGTCTTAGAGAATAGTATGCAGTTAACGTCAGAGTACATGCAAAACCTCCCCATCGTATCGCCTGAAGATGCAGTGAATTTTATTCGGAACGAACTGACAGAATTATCGGCATAAGAACGCGGGAACATTTTACCTTTTCGTTGCTGAATTGGGCCACTAGATGGACAACTGATCGAACTTTATCATGGTCGACCACTACACGTCCTCGAAACTGATCAGTTCGTTGCTATGTGCTCAGAGTTCCCGTTCTAGTGCAATATGATCCCTTTTAACACTAAGCCTCCATTACATGCCACCACATGTGTTTAACAGTCATTTTACGTCCACTCCAGTTTATTCGAATGGGTGGCCTTCACACAGACCTATAAGAAACGTGTCTCACCGCACTTATTCGTCCTTTGTTGTACTATGTTAAATGTGTTGAGACTGACGAAACTCAACGAAATTGTTCCAACTCACTATCTATGCCTTCTTTCTGCGTCATCCACACAGGCGAAAGTAATCTGCTGAAACTTGAAGCCCAGGGTTCATTGTATGATGCAGAGCAAAAAAAATTGGTCGAAATCGCTCCCTAGCCTGAATATCACCAAGAGGCCCTGTTTTCGAGGTGCTTAGGTATATAGTGACAACTGGCCTGGTTAGTTGAAATCTTTTCGGCAGTGTCATTCACTTCCATTCTGTAGATTGGCTCTTGATGTCAAACCCGAACAACTTCCCAGCCCTTGGATCCAGCGTCTCTTCACTTGTTTCCGGGAGCGTGGACTCAACCCTACTGAAAGCCTAATACCGTCCACATCCAACCAATCGATGGATTCATGGTTGGTGGCTCAGAATTTGCCAGGACTAGAACAACTCCTTGCCCGAATCGCACCGGTTTACGAAAATGCAAGTGGAAATGATCCGGTGTCTTCAGCAAGACGTCATCTTCTGGATTGCCTTCCTACATTATCCTCAGTTGAAAAGGAACAAGAAGGCGAATCTGGTGCATCGGCTGCCAAACGACGTCGTTTGATGGCCGCCGAATTGTTTGGACTGCAAACGAATGACAGCTCACTAACCGTGGATAACACTCAAGCGAGTAATTCGTTCACTGGTGGCGGAGGCCTTATACTTAACTCAGCACTTTCTCAAGTTTCGCAGCTTACGGATGTCGGTTCTGTTGACCCAGTTGGCGACTTCGATAAGTTGCTTGCACAGGGAGACATACGCTTTGGTAAGCATTTGTTTTTCTCCCCTTTTATGGGCCCTATCTGGTAACCTTGGTGTGCGACAGATTGATGGGTCGCCTTCTTCCCAGGGGGTCGAGATGGCCCAAGTGGTTAGAGCGCGAATTTACTGACCGGAAGGTCCGTGGTTCAAACTCGACCCCTGCCTCTCGACTTCCCCTGTCTAGGCTTGGGCAACCTGACAGTATCCCAGCCCTCGTGCAACCTTCGGGTGGCATGGCAGTTGGGCGCCGAAAGGGTGTTACAGCTAAACGATTTTTTTCTTCCCAGTCCAAAAAACGGTATTGTTGGGGTTTGAGACCGTTATTGAGTCCGCACAACCCGGATTCAGGTGACGAGATCCAATTTCTTGGTTCGGACCTTCGGTATGCTGATTACGAGGAAGACATCATGGTTCGCATTTGACCGTACACAATGAAGATCAAGTGCTAATAGTCGCTTGTAATCCATTGGATGGAAGCTCGTTCCATCCCTGCATTTTTCTCCGTTGTAAATGAAGAATATGATTCGTATGATTTTTGTGTTTTTTGTGTGTGGCTGTTTCTGTCACGGAATATGATTGGTTTTTCATCTGTTTCTAGGTACAGCATGTTCCAACAATAACTCTTTCGATACAAGGTCACCCTCCTAATTGCTCTTAGCAATGTTTCCCTCCATCCACGACCCAGAGTCTGATCCTCCGAAAAAAATTTATCCCCAAAGAAGGTCCGAGACCTCTTTACCCATGGTGATTCTTTGGAGGATGGGTATACATTTCGTTGGGTCATCGTCATTGTCAGCTGTAAGAACCGCGTACTTGTCGTACAGTGGTCGTAGTTGCCACATATTCGTTCACCGATGATTTGGGAGGTGGGGTAGGTAGCTGCGCAAGGGAGGCAGGAGCTGACAAATTGTTGCCTAAATACAGTCAGTAGACTGTTAAGTGGAGGATGGGAGGGAAGTTATGCACTGAAAGCAGTAGCTTGGATGCACGAGCACCACTGAGGGCGCGACTGGGCCATGTCTGACAATGTCTCCAACCATTGATGTGGCCAGTCTCGAGTTTCCCATCCAGGAAGACGGTAATGACCTGCGCAGCTGAGTTTGCTGGTAATGGCTTTCACACCCCGCTGCCAAGTCATTGTTTGACCCCCTCTCCCTTGGCTCGCTTCCACCCTTCATGTGGTTGTGCGAAAAGAACCCTTCGAGAAATTCGGTCAACTGGCATATGCAGCACCTGGACAAGCCAGCGCAACCTATACAGTGTGATCAGTTCATCTATCGAGGGTGAGTTATTTCTCCCGAATACCATTCGACATACTTCAGCATTGCTTATCCGGTGTTCCCACCAGACTCGGGTAGTGCTCCGAAAACATCGGTGGTCAAACACTGAAAGTCGTTTGACGTTCTCCGCGCGCAGCGGCCAGATTTCTGATCCGTCTAGTAATATGGAGCGCACCGCAGCATTGTAAACTCGACC